>LPNX010771930.1:717652-799156 GCA_001517045.1 Pseudotsuga menziesii | reverse complement strand
TATATATATATATATAAATATTATCAATAATTGGCTTACGCCCAATATATAAAACAAATCATCATGTTCATATGTAGTGGGGTCTTTGACCGAATATATAAAAATAAAATATCAAGATAATCATTATAATCCATAGTCACATGCCTATAAGTGTTAAGTCCAAAATTTGGGATATTACATTCTAACCCGGGAAATTCTCAAGAAAAGATAATTCCAAGGACCAAGCATATGTATATTGTACAAATCACATGAAGAGCAAACAGCTCACTTGTTTAGTTCTTGTCCTTGCGCAGGAGATGATTAGATCTCTACCTCAAATACTGTCTCAAATGATAGGACACTCATGAGAAGTGATGCAACATTATAACAACGCACACTGAAATGGAGGAAAAATGGACGGGTGCGTTTCTATGATGATTTTTGTTCTCTTTTCATGTTTAGTATATGGGAAGCACACAATAAATCAATTTTTCAAAACATATGAGCTCCTTTTGACATCACCTACATGTCGTTGTTGCAAAAATTATAGCAACATAAAACCATTCCCAAGCCAACCAAGAGACAAATAGCAGTATCCCTTGACATAAACAAGACCCTTCCATGGGATTTCTTCAATGGAGCGAGTCAAGCTGAACCATAACTTGGTGGAGCAGGAGATGTCATTAACCTTTCAGTAAATAGAAAATTGTGTATCAAATTTGCAACAAGGAGAGCTACCAACAACAGAGCCGAAGTAGCCACTTTATGGGTAGTCCTAAAGATTCCCAAGGACAAGCAAGTTCTAAGACTACATGTTTATGATGACTCTAAAATGGTGATCGATCAGTCAAAATGGAAAAGCACTATTAGGGCACCACATCTACAACATGTGTTAAATGAAATTCAATCATTAAGTCCTCCTTCCAACATGTATCCTTTGCACTTATATAGAGAGAGCTAAATTCAGAGGCAGGTATGCTATGTAAATTTGCCTTAGCAATTCAAACTAAGGTTATCGAAGTTGAGGAACACAACAATGAACAAATCACCTAATCCTTTATAATGATCTAAGATGCATAAGCTATGTGTGATACAATGGTATGGAACAAACCTTAAAGGAGGAAAAATCATTAGAAGTCTCTTTTGACGTAAGCTCAATAGAGCAACCCACATTGTGAAATGTTTTTGGAAAGGTATTGAAAGACATTCAAGGAACATAGAATGAAATGAAAGGAATGTAGTCTAAAAAACATAAATATATATATATATATATATATATATATATATATATATATAGATAGATAGATAGATATAGATATATATAACAAATGTAGTCTCAAAAACATAAGGAATGTTTTTTTCCTTGAATAGATATATATATAAATATATCTTTTATTTTTTTTAATAATTTTATTAAAATTTATATTTTAAATCTCAAAATTAAGGTTTAAAACCATACTTAGTATTGAGAGAGGTTCATATTTCATATTTCAAATCTATAAAATTGATTAATATTTCATTTCAAAAATGTTTTGTTAGGAAATTAAGTTTTTATAAATTAATATATTATTATCCTTATTTATAAATTAATAAATTCCTTAAGCTTGTCATTCTTATGGTTGAAAATGTTAATGGATAATATTTTTAAGACAATATAGTACATATACAGGTTTTTAATGCAAATATGTAATTCAATTCCTTAGATTAATCTGCACGTAATAAACATGTAGCATGTTGTATTCAATTCAATCACAAAATTGAACACAAAGAACATAGGTAACATTTAGACACAAAATAGAGATGTTACAGATCATTCTGGAAATGTCAAAATCTACTACATATAAGACGCATGCATAATTTTATATGGTGAATATATCATGAGTTGTATTATGAATGATATACATGAATGTTTAAAAAATTAATCTATCTAAATAGATATTCCCTTTTATATTTTGGAGTGACGCAGCCAGTAAAGGTACCATGGACAGACATGAAATGTGAAAAATGAATGAAAGTACAAATAAATTCTGTCACCAAATTATTAGAGAGCCTAACCTCACAATATATTATAAATTTACACGAGAGTCCGGTTTTCTTTTAAGCAACCAACCAGAGAAAATACAATGATGGAGAGCACATCTCTGACGCCTAGGCAGTGTAATAGACATGAGAAAAATGTGGCCCAAGTGGAGATTAAAGCGATTTTATTCTTTACAATCACATACAATAAACATTATATAATGGATTTTCTTAGACATAAAATCAATTGTGGCATATAATGAATTTTGAGAAGAATTGACATAGAGTGCAAAAGAGATAATAGCCTTTCCAAATGTCGTGATCATCGATGGCTTTAAATACTTAGGATTCTTCCTAAAACCAAATTGTTATTCATGTAAATATTGCGTATGGTTGTACAAGAAAGTTGAAGGAAGAATCTTAGCATGGACAAATCGTTTTCTTTGTAGAGGAGGAAAATTAGTATTATTAAAAAAAGTCTTACAAAGTATTTCAGTTTAGCGGGCATCTATTTTCTACATTCATAAAGGAATTTTAACAAAGATAAGAAAGAAGTGCTTTACATTTATTTGGAAAACAAATAGTCAAAGGGATAATAAACCCTTCTTTGTTTTGCAAAGCAGGCAGCGAAGACGTTGTGGAGACTTGCACAAAGTGCACACACATTATGGGAAAGTGTAATGAGCTCTAAATATTTCCTTGACTCTTCAATAGTTGAATGGTTCAGAAACCCTATCAAAACCCATAAAAATATAGATCAATAGGGTGAAAATCATTGGTATTGGCCTTTCCACTGGTAGGCAATTGGACTGCGTGGAGACTAGGTAATGGGATAAGAATCAAAATCGGCGAGGATCCATGGGTAGAGGCAGGTGAGGGATACAGATTGTGAGAACATTTAATCCTACAACTAAGAGCTCAGAGGATATATGTTTTAGCCGATGCACAACCACAACAACCATGATAAAGAAGAACAGTGTAATGGAATCAGGGTAATTTTTAGGAGTGAAATTTCACCAATTGGCTATTTTTAGGGTTTTTTTTCAAAAAATAAATTCGCTATTTAGTCATTTTTAGTGTTCAATATTGCCTATATTTACACAAAATATGTTTTTTAATCGCCAAAATTTACACATTTCAGTGTTAATTTTAGGTTTCATATATAATATTTGCCCACCTATCTATAAGTTCATGTTTTTTTCCATCCAAAACAATCGCCTAGAATACTTTACTTAAGTATAACATTAGAATCCTTAAAAAATACTCTAGATGGAATTCATTGCATGACCTTGGACTTGCGGGAGAAGAAGTAGGGGAATGGAATAGATTTGTGAGTAAACATGTATCGAGCTTTGTTCATTTGAACGAGGATGCACAGAACCCGGTAATATGGACCAAGAATGCAATGAATGGGGAATTCTCTTCAAAAAAAGGATATGGTGCTGCAAGCAATGAATTGGAAGATGGAGAAAAAATATGGTGGTGGGACAAAATGTGGGGAGTTCATAGCACATTGAAAAGCATTATAACTTTGTGGTTGGCTCTAAGCAATAAACAGCTAACCTGGGAAATTCTGAAGAAAAGAGGATTTCAAGGACCAAGCATATGTATATTGTGCAAACTAGATGAAGAGAAAACCTGTCACTTGTTTAGTTATTTTCCATATGTAGGAGACAATTAGATCTCTATCTCAAATACCTTTCTCAAATGGCAGGACACTCGTGAGAAGTGATACAACGTTCCAAGAATGTACACAAGAATGGTGCAAAAATGAAGGGGTACGTTGCTATGATGATTTCCCTTCTCTTTTCATGATTAGTGTATCGGAAGCATATAATAAAGCACTTTTCCAAAATATATGGGTTCCTTAGGGGGATGTTGTTGCAAAAATTAGAGCAACATAAAACCATTTCCAAGCCAAAAAAGAGACAAATAGTAGTATCCATTGACATAAAAAAAACCCTTTGATGTGATTTCTTCGATGGAACGATTCAAGGTGAACCGTAAGTTGGTAGAGCAGGAGATGTCATGAACCTTTCAGTAAATAGAAAATTGTGTATCAAATTTGCAACAGGGCGAGCTACTAACAAAAAATTCGAACTAGCAACTTTATGGGTAGTCCTAAAGATTACCAAGGACAAGCAAGTTCTAAGACCACATGTTTATGATGACTCTAAAATGGTGATCAAATGGTCAAAAGGGAAAAGTACTATTAGATCACCACATCTACACCATGTGTTAAATGAAATTGAATCATTGAGGTCCTCCTTCCAACATGTATCATTTTCACATATATATAAAGAGATAAATTCAGAGGGAGATATGTTATGTAAATTGGCCTTAGCAATTCAAAATAGGGTTATAGAATTTAAAGAAAAAAACAATGAACAAATCACCTAATCCTTTATAATGATCTAAGATGTAGAACCTATGTGGGATACAATGGTATGGAACAAACTTTAAAGGAGGAAAAGAGATTAGAAGTCTCTTAGAGATGAAAATGATGTAGACACAATGGAAGATTTTTTGATGTAAGCTCAATAGAGTAGCCGACATTGTGAAATGTTTTTGCAAAGGTATTGAAATACATTCAAGGTGGATAGAATGAAATGAAACAGATGTAATCTCTAATACATAACACGATATAAGATCAATCGAGAAGTTCATATATTTATTTTATGAAAAAAGAAAAATCATATATATATATATATATATATATTCCTTAAGTTTTTATAATAATTTTATTACAAAAATTACTGACTCGAGAGGCTCTCTACAACCCAGTATGGGGGAGATCTTGTAACGTTACTAACGTTATTTTTATTAATAAAAAAATAGATTTTTTAATTATAAAACAAAATAAATCTCGGCCAAAAAAACAACCTAATATGGGGGAGATGTTGTAATCTTCCTACCTAACAAAACAATAAAAAAGTAAAAATTTAATTATCCCCCCAAAAAATGTGGATCATAAAAAAACACAATATGGGGGAGATGTTGTAATGTTCCTACCTAACAAAATAATAAAAAAATAAAAATTGAATTATTTGCAAAAATATGTTGGCCTTTTAAACAATCCATGGTTTTATTGTATATGGCTTAGGAGGACCGGGCACATGGTTTTAAAACCATGTGCAAGGCCTCCTAAAAAAACCCATGGTTTTATTTTACATGGTTTAGGAGGTCCTTGCAAATGGTTTTAAGACCATGTGCAAGGCCTCCTAAACAACCCATGGTTTTAGGAGGGCCTTGCATATGGTTTTAAAACCATGTGCAAGGCCTCCTAAACAACCCATGGTTTTAGGAGGGCCTTGCATATGGTTTTAAAACCATTTATGGGGAGATGTTGTAATGTTTGTTCCTAACAAAATAAAATAATATATTTTATATTATATGTTGGCCATAAATAATATTAAATATTAATAATAAATATATTATATGTTGACCTTAAATAAAAAGATGTGTCTTTTGGTTTGAATCAAATCAATGGTATATATAGGACACACCAAAGTTGATAGCTCATTGAGTCTAATACCTAAGAAGAGGTTTGCACCTAGAGAGATTTGATCCCTCTCGGTGCTTGATAGAGCCTAGCATTTGGATCTACGCTGGTTTTAAATCTCAAAATTAACTTTTAAACCATACTTAATATTTAGAGACTCTTTTCTCATATTTCAAATCTATAAAAATGAGTAGTATTTCACATGAATAGGTTTTGTTATGAAATTAAGTGGTTATAAAATAATATATTATTATTCTTATCTATAAATTAATAAAATCCTTAAGCTTCTCATTCTTATTGTTGAAAATGTTAATGCATATCCTTTAAGACAATAAAAAAAATTATTAGAGTTATTTCTCCTATAGTACATATACATGTTTTTAATGCAAATGTTATGGCATTCCGTTCGATGATTGAATAAGTAATTCAATTCATTAGATTAATCTGCACGTAATAAACATGTAGCATGTTGTATTCAATTCAATCACAAAATTCAACTCAAAGAACATAGGTAACATTTAAACACAAAATAAAAATGTTACAGATCATTCAGGAAATTTCAAAATCTACGACATATACGGCATAGGCATAATTTTATATGGTGAAGATATCATGAGTTCTATTATGAATGATGTACATGAAATGTTTAAAAGATTAATTTATCTAAATAGATATTCCATTTTATATTTTGGAGTAACCCAACCGGTAAAGGTACCATGAACACAAATGAAATGCAAAAAATGAATGAACGTACAAATAAATTCCGTCACGAAATTATTATATAGCCTCACCTTACAATATATTATAAATTTATACAAAAGTCCCGTTTTCTTTTAAGCAACCAACCAAAGAAAATACAATGATGGAGAGCACATCTCTGACGCCTAGGCAGTGTAATAGACACGAGAAAAATGTGGCCCAAGTGGAGATTAAAGCGGTTTTATTCTTTACAATGACAGACAATAAACATTATATAATGGATTTTCTTAGACAAAAAGAACCGGCAATATATAATGGATATAACTGTTTGTGTAATTGTTTAATCACCCACCACCTCTAATGCTTTCGTGTGAGGCAGTTTCTGAA
Organism: Pseudotsuga menziesii; assembly: GCA_001517045.1. Classification (NCBI taxonomy): domain Eukaryota; kingdom Viridiplantae; phylum Streptophyta; class Pinopsida; order Pinales; family Pinaceae; genus Pseudotsuga; species Pseudotsuga menziesii. The sequence goes on along the minus strand of LPNX010771930.1, from coordinate 792,570 downwards.
GAATATATGGTGTGTCCATCCAATATAATTGTTTTTCGAAAGTTGCTTATCCTATCAAAATAGTGTGTACCCGTCTAATATAATTTTATATTCGTATGGGATCACCTATATCGATTATATAAATCTACATCTCCCCGCCACTTTGAAATGCCTATCTGGAGTATCTGCAATCAAAATCCTCTGGAACGAAATAAGCTGTCGGGGATATAACAGTATGAGAAATATTACTGCGCCTCATAATACGAGCCAAGCTTCAATGTGGAGCTCGCCAGTGCCATATCTGCTGGGTGGAGTGTGTTTCATGGTGGCATTGATAGCTTTTGAGCTCATCTTTCTTGCTTGCTCCTTCCTCAAGTTCTTCTGTTGTGCCTCTAATTCACAAGGAAATAACGTGAGATCCGGGCAGAGTGAGGAATCAAATGATCGGTCGGGTGAAAAGAATGAAAGCTTGGAGAATATCATGTCGTCTTCTTCAGATGACAAACAGCTTCAGAAAGTAGTTGTAATTATGGCGGGTGAAGACACGCCAACATTTATCGCTAATCCAACCTCATAAAAGTGCCAGCAGATGTTAACATGAACTTAAATTTGAGAGAAGACTCTAAATTTTGTCTGATATGTATTATGAATCTTTCTAATATGAGAACGGATTTTGGTTTCATTTGATATTTTTATATATTTTTAGGATTTATCCAGAGGGTTTTTTTATCTAAAAATTGGCAATATCAGCATAAATATATCTTAAAAATATTTACCAAGCCAAAAGGGTCAAATCATTTTAACTGTAAATTTTCTTTTTCTAAAAATCTTCATATTGAGGTAAATTTATGTTACAAAAATCTACTAAATCAAAATAGACAAATGTTTCTAACTGCAAAACCCTTTTTAATGTAGAAATGTTAAGGAAATGTCAACAAAATGTTTTAGTTTTAATTTCTAAATATATATGGTTCTAAAATATATTTTAAATATAAATTGAGTTTACATGTTATTTTTATAATAATTTATTATTTTTTATAAAGGATACTTGCGAATTCTAGGATGAGGGCTAAAAGACTTACACATCTCTCTTTACTGGGTAGTATAATGGGCTTCTTGGACCTAATCAACATAAAAAAAAATTCAGTATATCTCCCTACTGAACTGTAAAATGAGCGTCTCCTACCCAATAAACTAATAAAAAATACAAACTACATCCCTACTTTTTTTTTTGGTCCCTTTTTAACCTAACAACGAAAAGTGAGAAGGCTAAGTTAAAGCTAAGAAGTGCCGTCGTCGTGTATTGTCATGGACTCTTTTTTAACAAATTTTCAAAACATAGTATGTATATTATAGACAATTGCCTCTTTCTTTCCATTACAAAAGTTGTGATATGGATATTCTAAAACTGCCCAGGATATTTTTCATGGAAATAGTATTATAAACAGAATCGCCTCGCTCTTGCCATCGATAGTGGTATTTGTCACACATAATTGGATACTTCTGAGTATCTGTCTTTTGTCTCTATTTCTATAAATACGTAAAACCTTAAAAGGCGGTATTCTCAAACGAATTAATACAGTTCAGCAACATTTACACGAAATACTGAGCCACTCATGAAGTTCTAGTTTTCGTAGGGTCAGACAGTAGTCTCTCAGGAAATTACTCTATGATGGAGAGTATTGTTTAATGAAAATAAATATGTGATGACATCCTTTGAGAAAAATTTAGTAAAAGCTCACTTCCAAAATAAGTGGCTTTTACATTGTGATAATTCACATATATAGATATGAACATAACCAATGAAAACACATAAATAACCCTTAATTTATAAGTCGGTTTTACAAATCAATAAGAAATTGTTACATTGTGATAATTCATATTTATAGATATGAACATAACCAATGAAAACATATAAATAACCCTTAAAACATTTATACGTCGATTTTACAAATCAATAAGAAATTGTTGCTGTGATAGTTTATTAAAATAGATTATTGCTAATTTTTTATAGTGTTACTTTTAGGTGCATGAGTGGTCATTTTTTACTTTGGTGGAAATAACTTAGATTCTTTGATTTAAGAATTAGGTCTTAAGATAAATAATCAAGCTTAATGGACATCAGTTATGCAAAATATTGAATATATATAATACCTTTGCATTCATGATTTTTAGGTTTTATGGAATTCTGGAATAGTTATCCAATTCATTCATAGTATTTTGACTCAAAAGAAAAAAAAGAAAAAGAAACTAGAAAATGTTCAAACCAAAATTCTTTCCTCCATTAAGGATATACCCAAAGTTCAGTTCTATCATATCGTCATAATCACTCCTTATGTGACAATCAATCCAACCTTTGTGCGAAACTTGGCAAAGGAAACTATTAAATGGAAAAATATTCCCACATCCCTATAGTGAAATGCATGAATTGTTTCAACGTAACTTTTAAGGGTCCCTTTCCCCCTCAATGGGCATTAATGTCAGCATGCATTAGGACCTCAGTGCGACGATATAGAACCTTCACTTAGGAAGTGGCATTTATAGCAATGGGGACAGTTGGGTTGATTTGGACCGAGTTGAGTGTGGTATTTGCTCGCCATGACGGGGCTATTTAGTCATGTTTGTTGTACACAACAATACACCCTTGTAACCCAGGGTTTGGGGTTACCAACTTACTAATAGACTTGTAGACAATTATCCTTTTATAGAAAATGAAATGGGAAATGGGAATAGCTTGATCTTCTCCCGCTTCAATCTTCTCCAAAGCTTCTAGGGCTGCTTCTCTTCACCTGCAAAGAGCCAATTCTTCAAGCAATATCTCATACATCTATATATCAGAGGTTAGATGAAATGCATATGAATAACATAATTGACATCATTCATTAACCAATATACATGAGAAAAACACAATACAAAGATTGGAAGAAGAATTCTCTTTATTAACAAACAATTAATAGGTGAGAATATAACCTAGCTTTTGACATAAGGACTCCTCTGTAACCGAGGGCGTCGAGTTTTGCTGCTCCAAGACTCTGAAGGTATACCACCGACATAACGTTGCTCTTCTAGAATTTATTCATTAGCCCCATCCCAAGGCCTCTATTTATACATTGGGAAATAGAGTGGTTTCAAAGGTTAGGATGGTTGAGACAGTTGGGATAGTTATGGATTAAGGCCTAACTAATCTCATCTAATCATGATTTATATTTTTTAATGTCGAATTCAGGTGCACACGAGTGTTTATATAAGCAAGACGCATATGACATGCTTGTTTATCAAAGGGAACTCGCGTGTTCAATGTGTGATAAAAATTGCCCCCTAATGTGTGAGGTCAGACGGAAGCGATGGCTGAATTACATTCCAATCTTTATCTTGGAGAACTCAAATGTCCAAGGAAGCACATGAAGTACCTTAAACAAATACATATCAATGTCATATACCAAATAATATCTGAGGATTCAATCTTCAATATATTGGAATACTAGCTCCTTTACAATATTTGATTACATCATATGATACAGGTACAAGAACACCTATATTACAAAGGTGGATCGAAGGCACAATATACAATGATGAGTATTCAAAATCTGGAAGCTGTGTAACTGATCATGACATAGTCTTGCGCAACTCAGGTTATACAGGTAAACCTAAGGTCTTCATCAAAATCCAAGGGAACCAGTACAATCCTTACAATGTGAATAGATGTGCTGAAGTCGAACATGGAAATGACTCAACAGATTGTCAATCAATAGGTAAAACTGATAACTGAAGCAAAATAATTCACCTTATCTTTCCGGTTAAATTTTAACAAGTCGAGGAAAGTCAGCTCAGGTCTCTCTTCATTTTTGACAAGATTGAAGAGGGGACCAAATAATGCTTGATAAAGTCACTAAATCGTTGATTTTACGAGCCCGAACTAGTACATGCTCATTGGTGTTTTCATATTTTGAGAGTCTAAAAACTCTGAAGAAGACTCCACAGGGTTTCTTTTTAGTCCAATTTAGTCTCATGAGGTCGAAAAAGTATAAAACAATCCATAAAATAAATCTCTTAGCTTCCAAAGAAGTAAGGCGCACATTTTTCGTACTTAGTTAGGAAGGTACAACAAAGGTTAATAGTACCACCTACCCAATGCTCCTTCAAAAGCAGCATATAGCCTGATTTTTACGAGTGTGAAGGAAGGAAAGATCACTCAGAAAGATCCATTTGATTACGAGAAATGGTGCTTACAATAGTAAAAATTGATGGGGTTTAACGAGCATGACAAAGACATAAAGTACACTCGAAATATTTTTCATGTTTAGGTCCAGAGCACGAAAAAGAGAAAACTAAGCTCATATTGGGTGTTCATTTTCCGTAAGTTTAGTCCCTCATGTCAGGAAAAGTGATAAACCTATGCCTCAGAATACTCTTCTCAATTCTGAATAAAAGAGAGTGCTCCTTTTTCGTAACTACTCTACATGATCCGAAAAAGAGATAAACTGCCACCAATGTGGATGCCCATTCACATATTCTTAATGATCCTGAACAGACAAGTTTACTCAGTAGTCCAGTCTGTTTTGAGGAGCCAGAGCTGGGCCTAAAGAAACTCCATATCTTTCCAGTGAAGTTTTAATGATTCCGAAAAATTCAACCTGTGACCTCCTTATTGTTTTTAACGAGCTCGAAGGAGAGCAAAAAGAATTCTCTAGCGAGGAGACAAGTGTCATTGGTAGTCTAAACTAGTTCCAAGCGCAAGGAACAAACCTATGCATAATGTAAGGAACACAAGCAGGATAAAGACACTCGGGGAATGTCTCCTTAAGGTCAAAGGTGTCAAGTTGCAAAGGCAAAATGATACAAGGTTGAGTGATGATGACATCAAAGATGAGGGATTATACAATGAGCTAAGAGCATGGAATCCATCATCAGGCTCATAAGCGTGAGAAACATACATGAAAATGTAGTTACAAATTGAAAAACAAGGCAAGGACAATAAACAGTTGTGAATCCAACTAAAAATCTTGTCTCCAAGAAACAACAACATCATAATCACATTCAAAATAAAATATCTAATGCATGCCACTTTAACAGAAACACATGCGACTTTTCTATCTTCTACAAAAGGTGTAGTCAACGCATAATCAACAAAAGAGGAATCTATCGTGCAAAGGCCCGAGGGTTTATGATCAATAAGATCAACTTCAGAAGAAAATAAAAAAACAACAAGGGAGATAGATTCTGCATGAACAAACTCAGTATCACAGGAGTTGAAAAATTCATAAGAAAAATCAAACTCATCAGGATCACTAACTTGCTGTTGAAAGGAAGAGTCCAAAGACTCAATATTACCAACATAAGAAGACCGATCCATGGGAAGACTAGGATTACTAAGCAAATCAGGGTTAGACTTAGTCACAACTGAACCAACATCCAAAAGAAGGTCAAATTGTATCAAATAATCTAGGAAGACTTCTTCTAAAGGAAGGAGACTATTTAAGATAGGAAACATGTCTAAAATTTCAAATGGATCGACAAAGTGGAGAGCAAGCTCCATAATATGTATAGGATAATTCACCTGGTCAACTACTGGGACCAAGTCTCGAGAAGGTAAGCATGAAAACGGAGGATGCTTCTCAGTAGGAATTGAACGCAAAGGACATGAGGCCACATAGCTCACCCGTGGCGGGGTAGTGTTTATAGAAATACTTAGAATCAATAAAGGAAATACCTAGTCTCTAGTTGGTTCAGGAGAGGGAACAAGAAAATCCAACTGATCGACAGTGACAATTTCTTTGCCAAGATTAAAGTACATCACACAAAATAATGTTGACACCACAGCTTGCATGGCATAGACATAATCATGCCCAAGGATCATATTGAAGTACAAAGTGTCTTCTATTACCATGAAGTCAACTAAGACGGCCTTCCCACCCAAAGTAACAGGTTCCTGAGAAAGAATTCCCAAGGTTGTACTAGTTCTTCTAGAAAATGCCAATAACTAACTAGTTGTCAACACAAGTATGGGAGATCCCATGCCTCACTAAGCACGAGCAGACAAGATGTTAGATTTTTATCATTAAGCTAGCAATACATTAGGATCTTTAACAGAGAGAATAACAAGCACACCAATCAAACACAAGAGACAACGAACACAGTGTTTATCCTCAGGGAAACCATAAATGGTGAAAACCCTAAATCAACACCAAAAATAGAACCCAAAATAGTAAATGATCTCCCGATAGCAATAACCTTCTTTCTATCTAGCCCCAGTGTCTTCTCCTTCCTCAACTATGTGCTACACTTGAGTGTGTGTAAGATGTGTGATAAATAGAGAGGTTGGCTCTCTATTTATACTAATTCCCAGCTTGACTAAACCCTACTAGGGCCGACCTCACTAGGAGAGTCTAATAACCCTAGTGCCTTGGAACTACAGGGACATTAACCCTTAACCAATAGGAGGGTTACCAATAATGACTTGACATGACTTGTTTACATTATAGATCTTCTTGATACGAACATCAAGGCATGACATGACTCAAGTACATCCCAGGATAAACATCGGGCTACAATATATAAGAAATACAAGTGAAATACATTCTAAAGTTACATATACATTAACACTCCCTCTTAACTAGGAAGGTATTCTTTCGACACAATTTTCAGCACAAGTATTCTTCTTTGTATCTTCTGGATCATCATTGAGTCCTTGTCATCTTCAATTCATATTCATATTCAAGTCATATTCATCTTCAAGTCATCTTTATCTTCAGATCTAGATCATCATTTGATCTGGATCACCACTGAAAATCACCACTGGATCTAGATCATCACTCGATCTGGATCATGACTGGACATCATCACTGGATCTAGATCATCACTCGATCTGGATCATCACTACTAGATCATCATCACTAGATCTGGATCATCATCACTTGATCTGGGTCATCACTGAGTCATCATCACGGGTGCTATCTCTTGATTCTTCTATTCATAGGAATCTCTACAAATCCAGCCCTTTTTCAAGCTAGATGTACATCTACAGAGCCAGGCCTTTTTCATACTAGATGTATCATCACAGAGCTAGTCCTTTTTCATACTAGATGTGGAACACACACAGAGACAATCCTTTTTCATACTAGATGAGTCTTCACAGAGCTAGTCCTTTTTCATACTAGATGTGGGAACACACATAGAGCCAGTCCTTTTTCATACTGGATGAGTCTTCACAGAGCTAGTCCTTTTTCATACTAGCTATGGAACACACACAGAGCCAGTCCTTTTTCATACTGGATGAGTCTTCACAGAGCTAGTCCTTTTTCATACTAGATGTGGCATCTACACAGAGCTAGTCCTTTTTCATACTAGATGTGGCATCTACACAGAGCTAGTCCTTTTTCATACTAGATGTGTCTTCACAGAGCCAGTCCTTTTTCATACTGGATGTGGCATCCACACAGAGCTAGTCCTTTTTCATACTAGATGTGTCTTCACAGAGCCATTTTTTTTTCATACTATATGTGGCATCCACACAGAGCTATTCCTTTTTCATACTCGATGTGTCTTCATAGAGCCAACCCTTTTTCATGTTGGATGTGGCATCCACATAGAGCTAGTCCTTTTTCATACTAGATGTGTCTTCACAGAGCTAGCCCTTTTTCATGTTGGATGTGGCATCCACATAAAGCTAGTCCTTTTTCATACTAGATGTGTCTTCACAGAGCCAACCCTTTTTCATGCCAGATGTGGCATGATCACATACATCTGAAAATGGAAAGAACCAATCCTCTCACCGTGTCGGAAAGGCACAACACTTACATCTAACCATGGAAGGAACCAATCCTCTCACCATGTCGAAAAGTCACAGCACGGACACATCACTTCCTCTTGGGAGTAATCTCGATCTGGAGAACACCAAGCTTCTCCCTGAAGTACTCAAACTTCACCCTAACCAATGGCTTAGTCAACACATTAGCTATATGTTCGTCTGTCATAGCATACTGGAGCTTCACTTCTCCTCTCTGCATCATATCCCTGATATAGTGATACTTGATCTCGATATGCTTCGACTTGTCATGGAATACTGGATTGTCTTACAACTTTACACAACTCTGGTTGTCATAGTATATACAAGTAGCATCTAACTGGAGATCAAATAAATCAGACAGTAACTTCCTCAGCCATACTACCTCACAACTAGCTGAACAAGCTGCGACATATTCTGCTTCAGCAGTACTCAGTGCCACACAGGATTGCTTCTTGCTAAACCAAGAGATCACACCTAATCCCATACTAAAACAACACCCTAAAGTACTCTTCCTATCGATGGCACTACCTACCCAATCTGAATCATTATAACCCTCTAATTTAATCCTTTGATCAGTCTTATACTTGAGCCATAATCAACCGTACCCTTTAGGTACCTCAGAATGTGCCTTGCAGCAGTCAAGTGAACATGTCTCGGATCTGTCAAGTATTGGCTTAAGGTGTTCACATCAAAGCAAATATATGGTCTCGTGTTCATCGGGTACATCAAGGACCTAATCATCTGACGATACATCGTGGCATCAATCAAATCCGATGAAGCATCACTCAATAGCTTCAGATTCGATGCCATAGGTGTGGTTAATGCCTTGCAGTCCATCATCCCAAATCTCTTCAGGATCTCTACTACATACTTCCCTTGTCCAAGGAAGATTCCATCTGTATTCTACCACACCTCCATACATAGAAAATAATTCATCATACCCAAGTCCTTCATTTCAAACTTAGCAGCAAGCTTTCTCTTCGTATCAGCAATCAACCCATCCATACCTGTCACAAACAGATCATCTACATATAGTAGGAGCATCACCGGGTTGCCATCTTCAACCTTGTAGTAAAGTTTGGAATCTGCTTTACTCTTGGTAAAGCCCAAACTGGATAAAAAGCTGTCAATTCTGTCGTACCATGTCCTGGGTGCCTGTTTCAAGCCGTACATATCTTACTTCAATCTACGCACATGAGACACCCTATCATGTATCTCAAAACTGAGTGGCTGCTCCACATACACTTCCTCTTCCACTACACCATTCAAGAAAGTAGCCTTGACATCCATTTGGTGTATCTTCTATTTCATCACTGACGCCAGAGCAAGTACCGATCTGATGAAAGTGTATCTGGCTATAGGTGCAAAGGTTTCTTCATAGTCTATTCCTTCTTTCTGGGAGAAACCATGAGAAACAAATATTGCTTTATATTTATTTATGCTACCATCTGCAACATGATTAATCTTGTAGATCCATTGGGAAGTTACAATTGAATTCCCTTCTGTTCTTGGGACAATATCCCAAACATCATTCTTCATGATTAGTTGATACTCTTCGATCATATCATCCTTCCATTCTTTCTGTTCTGCCGCTTCTTCATAATTGGAAGGTTCTTTATCAATGAAATCACATAGTAATGCTACATAACTTGAACAATATCTGGTCCTCTTTATTTGTGTGAGATTCTCTTCTGGAACCCCATATCTTTCCGCACCTTGGATAATCTCTCGTACCCAAGCAGGTTTCCTCTTCTGAGGATTCTTCTCCTGTGGTGGATCGACAGGTCTTTGTGGTTCTTCAAATTCTCGATTTTCTTCTTCAGTTTCTTCGTTCATGATTGTATCATGAATTATGGGAGCTTCTGCTTCTTCAGGTTCTTCAACATTTTTCTTTCTGGATTTGATGTAGGTTGAGTCTTCATCAAATGTTAGATCCCTCCTGATGTCAATCTCCTTGAACCCTAGGAAGTATATTCTATAAGCCTTCGATCTTTCATAGTATCCCACAAATATACCATTCTTTCCTGAAGGATCTAATTTTGTCCTCTTCTCTTTGGGAATGTGTATGTACACTAAACAGCTAAATATTCTGAGATGGCTAACTTCTGGTTTCTTGTCAAAGAAGACTTCTTCAGGATTCTTGTTCTCGAGTACTCTGTGTGGAGTATGGTTCTGTACATACACCGCTGTTCTAGCTGCTTTTGCCCAAAGATGCATAGGAAGATCTTGATCATGAAGCATAGCTCTTGCGGCCTCCATGATAGTTCTATTCTTCCTTTCTACAATCCCATTCTATTGTGGATTATAAGGACTGGACAACTCCCTCTTAATCCTGAGTCTTTACATAGTTCTTTGAACTCATTCAAAGTGAATTCTCTGCCATTATCTAATTGAAAAGTATTGATCTTATTTTCACCGTGGTTCTCGATCAAGGCTTTGAATTCCTTGAACTTCCTGAATACTTCGTCTTTTCTCTTCATGAAGTAAATCCATGTCTTCCTAGAAAAGTCATCAATAAAAGAAACATAGTATGCATATCCGCTTAGAGAACTTGATGACATTGGTCTGCATACATCGGAGTGGATGATTTCCAAGATTCCTTTTTCGTTACTCTCACTACTTGGAAATGTCTTATTTTTTTTCTTTCCTTTTGCACATCCTTTGTAGACCACATCATGTTTTGCTTGAATTTCTAGAAGACCTTCAACAACTTTCCTTGCAAGTGGTAGTGCTCTGTAATGCACATGTGTAAGACTTCTATGCCAAAGTTCATTTGGTTCTACTGAGTCATGAACCAAAGCTTGTTCCGGTTGGCCCTTCAACTTGTATAGACCTCCTTCTTGTTCCCCAATCACTATTGCATTGTCAAAAGTCTTTCCCTTTGGCCACATAAGAACTTGGCCATCTAAGAAAGAAACCCTCATTCCTTTTGCATCCAACGCAGATATGGAGAGGAGGTTCTTCTTTAGTCCTTCAACAAATAATACATTCTTCATCTTCATAGACTTTCCATATTCTAGTATATATGAGGATTCACCACTACCTTTTATTGGATACTGGTATTCATCCCCAAGTTTCACCTTGTGAGGTGACTCATGTTCAGATAGCTTCACAAATGATTCTTTGAATCCTGTCATGTGCTTGGAAGCACCACTATCTATTAGCCAATCATTGCTTCCATGTGAAAAAGTTCCTGTAAGAGTGGAGATTAGCACATATTCTTCATCACTTGAAGAATCACTTTCTTGTCTGACTCTCTTTGTGGAAGGTTCATCATCCTCTGCAGCATGAGCATGATGTCTTCTCTTGTTTTCCTTATTCTACTTTAAGTTCCCTTTATTAGGGCAGAATCTGGATATGTGACCTTTCACATCACATGTGTAACATCTAATGGTAGACAGATCTCTTTTAGGATGTGAGATCTTACCTTTGGAGTGATGATGGTTCCTTCTGGTTTTCTTGGAGTGAACTGTGAGAGCTTGATCTTCATTTCCCATATTCTCTTGTCGAGCTACTATCCGAGCTTCTTCTTGAGAGCATTCTTCCCATAGTCTGCTAAACTTGACCAACTTCTTTCTGGCACAGATCCCCTGAATGAAAGAGTCCCATGATCTAGGGAGACCATTCTAGGTGGTCATCACAATCTTTGTATTTTCCACTTCTTCATCTACTGCTTCTAGTTGTTTCTTGATTTGAGATACTCTTGTAAAGTAAGACTGAATAGTCTCATCATTTTGGATCTTTACATTCTTCAATTGGTTTCTCAAAGTCATCTTCCTATTTATGTTCTTCCCTTCAAACAATTTGGCTAGGGCATCAAACATAGCTTTATGTGTCTTGAGGGACGACACCTGTGGTATGAGGTGATCCTTGATAGAATCAGCAATGATTCTCTTTGTGATAACCAACTTCTTGTTATGTAAGGCCTTAGCCTCATCTCCCTCTGGAACTGGAACCTCCTCATTGATATAGGAGTCCAACTCATTTTCTTACAGGACCAGGGAGATCCTATACTTCCAGGCTCGAAAGTTATTAGCTCCCTCAATATTTTCATCAATATTGGTATGATGAGACCTCTTAACTGAGAACCTAAAATGGAAATACAAAAGATTTATATCTTACCAGGTCAAGATGTCAAATCTGGATTTGGAGCTGAAATCGTGCAGTGCTGGTTCAGTAGCAAATTAGGGTTTTTTTTTTCCAGAGTTCTATCCAACCAAATGCTTTGAATTTGATCCCTAACTTCGATTTTGGGGAGGATATCAATTGAGGCCTGGGCTCACTAAAAAATTCCTCTTTTGTGAAAATCCCTAATTTTCGGCAACAGTGTTGGGTCCAAAACTGAAAAACCTCAGAATTGGATTATGTTTTGACAGCAAGATGTGCCACAAGGAGGAGAGTTAATCCAACCTTCTTTTGCTAAAAATCTATGGAGGAAGATCCACTAAGTAGGAATCCCTAGTTCTCGTAGCTGCACAGTGTCTTCTTCTCAGGTTAGCTCTGATACCATGTTATATTTTTATCATTAAGCTAGCAATACATTAGGATCTTTAACTGAGAGAATAACAAGCACAACAATCAAACACAAGAGACAATTAACACAGTGTTTATCATCGAGGAAACCATAAATGGTGAAAAACCCGTAACTTCCTCAAAGATAGAATTAGCACCAAAAGTAGAACCCAAAATAGTGAGTGATCTCCTGACAGCAGTAACCTTCTTTCTTTCTAGCCCCAGTGTCTTCTCCTTCCTCAACTATGTGCTACACTTGAGTGTGTGTGAGATCTGTGATAAATAGAGAGGCCATCTCTCTATTTATACTCATTCCTAACTTGACTAAACCATACTAGGGCCGACCTCACTAGGAGAGTCTAATAACCCTAGTGCCCCGGAACTATGGGGACTTTAACCCTTAACCAATAGGAGGGTTGCCCATAATGACTTGACATGACTTGTTTACATTATAGATCTTCCCGATAGGAACATCTAGGCATGACATGACTCAAGTACATCCCAGAATAAACATCGGGTTACAATATATAAGAAATATAAGCGAAATAGATTCCAAAGTTACATATACATCAATACAATATACTAACTGAGGCTCCTTCATCAACAATACAACAAGAAATTGTGTATTGTTCAACTTTGACCTTTATCTAGAAAGATGCATCAGAAGGAAGGCACAGCTCAACTAGGCTATCCCAATCAAGAAAGCAATCTGAGACGTTGGTGGGAGTTCATCTAAAGTGAGTTCAATGCCCCCTTGTTGAGTAAGTTCTGAATTGGCAGTGAAGAAAATGTGACTATCACACACTTCACTCTCCACAGGAAGAGTGGGATTGATCGATAATGGAATCAATTCAACCGCTTCATGAAAGTCACTCTCTGAAGGGAGAGTGGGATTGACCAAATATGACATTGGTTCAATCACATAAGGATCACTCTCAAAATGAAGAGTTGGGTGAACCAAAAACTAGGAAGGTTTGACCACTAGATCAACCAAAGTTTGAGTAGGTTGTTGAGAAACTATAGGTTGTTTAGGAGAAATAAATCCTTGAGTCTCGGACCACACTCCTCACACCTTTGCAATAGCAGGGCACTGGTAAGTAAGATGATCTCCCTCAAATAACTTAGGAGGGAACTTAATTTTGGACTTTGAACTACCAGTTTCCTCAATGCTGTCAACATGACTAGTAGTGGCTGATTGTTTGCTCTCAGCATGATCCATAGAGGCTGAGAGTTTTCCACCAACATGACCACCAGAGGGTGGGTGACTTGCTCCACTTGACTAACTTGAGAGGTTGGTTGTTGAGAGACTTCAGGATGTTCAAACAAAGGATGACCATGAAACCAAACTCTTCGCAAGTCCGCGATGGAAGGGAATGTATAAGTAAGGTTGTGTTCCTCACAAAGCTTACAAGGGAACTTGGGCTTGTGCTTAGAATGGTTATTCTTTTCAACAGAGTCAACATGACTTGCAGTGGCTGACTATTTTCTCTCAGGATAAACCACACACGGGGAGTTCGCTTAGTGAACCTCTCACATAGCACATGCAATCGTGGGATATTAAAAAATACCTTAATTTTGAGAGATATTGACCCAAATTCTTTTTGTTGAAACCCCCTCCCAATACTTAAAACCTCCACCCCACCCCTTTTTATACCTCAATCCTTATAAACCACCCAACCCACCCCCACCTTAAACCCCTCATCCCCCCAATACCTGCAATATATTGGTTCCATTTTTGATAATTTGAAAACCCACAATATGAACTAATGGGATAGGATATTGGCCAACAAGTGAAACCCTCATGGAACCACAGAGGCTGAGAGAGTGTCCCCAGCATGACCTACGGAGGCTAAGAGACTAGGTCCAACATGAACAACAGAGGTTGGACGGGAACCACCAGCATGATCAATAGAGGCTGGATGGTGAAAATATACTTGACTTGCAAAGGTTGAGTGCTTATATCCAACATGACCTGCAGAGGTTGGATAGGTGCCCCCAACATGAATTACATAGGATGGGTGGTATGGTTCAACTTGACCTGCAGAGGTGGAATGGGTTCCCCCTTGCTTATGTGCCTTCTTCCTGTTACTCCTTCTTTTACTCCTTTTAGATTGTCGGTTACTAGTATCAGTACTTTCACCGCATCAGGTAGAAGGAGGAGAAGAAGAAAATATAGGTGAAGGGGAAGTAGTGTTTTGATGCCCTTGATATAACTAGCTTACTTGAGAAGCATCAGGAGCATTCACGATAGTTGGAGTGGAAAACAACCACATCGGAAGCCCTAGGGTGAATCCAGGTAGATTCAAGATGGCCATCAAAGGAACACCAACATTCCCTGTGAGAGGAATAGTTCCCAGCATGGGGATCTCTTGGTTGGTGTTCAAAGGGTTGTTAGACATAGTTTCAAACAATAAGACAAATCCTGAGGTGGACAAGAAACCAAAAGTACAAAGCACACACATGAAGGAAAACTAAGTACAGACAAACCACACAGCACTCACTAAAAATTCCTAAAACCAAAAAGATAAACAAGTATACGATATGCCTTCGAGAAGAAAGCTGATAGATAGTTACTTGATGTCCCTGCAGATGTTCTTAGGCACAAGTGGAGGAATCACCCAACCTCCCTCCCACACCGTCTATCGAGGTTACCTTCCAAGCCCATCCAAGGTAGATCAAAAATAGCCTTTCGGTATACCTTTGTATGACCATTAATTCCATTGAGACTAAAGGCTATCACAACTATAGTGAGAGTCTAGGGGGATAGTCGCAAGTTTGATTTGTACGCATGGGAAATGTAGCAAAGCCCGCAACCCTTTCAATATCAGCACTGCACGGGGCCCAAGAGGTGGTACTGACAGAAGTCCCCAGATGCGTAAAAATACTAATCTACACTCGAACAAGGAATTAAATGGTTATCTCCTCAATCCAAGTCATCATGGGGCCTCATGCTTAACTCATGTGTGAGAAGAGCTTCCCATAAACACTCTATATAGAGGAGTATTTACCTAGTGATTGTCCCACTATGTTTGGGTTAAAATACTTGTGGATAGTTTAAACATCCTAATCCATAAGTCTATCCTAAGCTAGTTTGTAATTGGACCTAAAAAATAAAAAATTCCTAATAATTTTTAACTATATCGTTCTTTTTATATTCTATTCTTAGTCGGAGGATAATTGCATGAAACTTATGTGGTTTTTTGACTCAAATTTGAAACAAAATGACTAAGCAAAGAAAAATGAGATACATAAAGCAAAAAACTATTCACTTTCTTTTCAAAAAAAAACTTGAAAGCCATACAAGAACACTTTCTTTTTAATTTTTTAAATTTTTTAAATTTTTCTTTGAAGACTAATGAAAAGAAGCACTAAATGCAAAAAGCATAAAATATTTGTTGTCTTTTCTTTTCAAAAATAAAAATAAAAAATGAAAATGCAACTAAATGCAATTTTGAGAAAATTTGAATAATCCAAGCATATAAAAAGTGGAAGAAGGAAAAAAGGACCCAAAGTGACCTACTTCAACCAAAAGGAACAAGACTGGAACAAGCCATGACTTGGAGGAACTATCAAACTTAAAAATTTCACTAGATCCACAAAAGAAGAGTAACAAACTAAGACTACAAGAAACGGTTTAGAGTATAAAGCATTCACGGACCTGATCACCAGACCTAGAATACAAGCACTCAACTCTATAGGCCAAGCAGGAGGACCGACAAAACTTCACAAATGAAAGAAAATCAAATATAAAATCTCAAACACTTGACGAACAATCAAACAGTGTGACATACAGACCTCAGACTCATAGAGTCATGTCATAAACTTAAAAATTCCAAGCAATCGACGAGCCAAAAGACAAGAACAAGTAAACCCTATTAAAATCAGAGACTTCTATAGGAAACACATGACTATCCATATAGACAACCTAAGTATGACATGCGACAATATAGACTGCAACCTGTGCGTACAAGGTTACACACGTGAATGTGCACACAACAACCCTTGTGTTCTGCTAAAATGTTTTCAAGGAAAAAATATTAGTGAAGGATTTTGAACATATCACACCATGAACCAAAAGGTAAGATACAAACAGACACACCCATAATCACAATCAAAGCAAATACTGGTAAGGGGACCTACAAGATGGACCCACAGTAGGATGCAGTCCCCAACGGAGTCAACAGTTCTCTTGTACTGGAAAATACACCCTTGTAACCTAGGGTCTAGGGTTATTAACTTACTAATAGACTTGTAGACAATAAAATTTTTATAGAAAATGAAATGGGAATAGGAATAGAGTTTGGCTTACTCGGTTTATGACAATTGATCTAAGCTTGGTCTTCTCCTGCTTCAATCTTCTCCAAAGATTCTAGGGCTTCTTGTCTTCACCTACAAAGAGCCAATTCTTCAAGCAATATCTCATACATTTATATATCAAAGGTTATATGAAATGCATATTAATAACATAATTGACATCATTAATTAACCAATATACATGAGAAAAGCATAATACAAATATTGGAAGAAGAATTCCCTTTATTAACAAATAGTGAATAGGTGAGAATACAACCCAGCTTCTAACACAAGGACTCCTATGCAACCGAGGACACTGAGTTCTAATGCTCCAAGACTCTGAAGGTATACAACCAGCATAACATTTCTCTTCTATAATTGATTCATTAGTCCCATCCAAAGGCCTCTATTTATACATTGGGAAATAGAGTGCTTTCGAAGGTTAGAATGGTTGAGATAGTTGACCTAGTTATGGATTAAGGCCCAACTAATATCATCTAATCATGATTTTATTTTTTAATATCAAATTAAGGTACACGCCAGTGTTTATATAAGCAACGCGCATATGGCACGCTTGTTTCTCAAAGCGAACTCGTGTGTTCAATGTACACGCGAGTTGCAATGCACATAGTCGCATGTGACACGCAAGTCGCAATGCAAATAGGAGTGTGTGCAACCCTAGACTCAGAATAAAAATATATCAGGCTAGTCTTGAGATCGTTCATCAATGGTCATGAACATCTCTAGTGTTTTTTCCACTTCAATCCTAATTGTCCTTTTGTGTACCGACATAATGGATGTCAGCACTCAGATGGAGAAGTGTCGTTTTGGTTAATAACAATGTGTCTTTTTATTTCATTCCTATAACAAGTTTCCTTATGATCTCACTTCTATTTTTGGGATGGAGGGTTGTATGAATATTAAGGAAAATAAATTAGATAGAGTTCTATGTTTATTAATAGTGGGAATCCCATGTGTGTGAGAATCATTAGATCCATGGGGAAACTCTATGTTGATTGCAGTGGTTGATTACAAAAATATGTTCTATTGTATTTATGAGATTTTGAAGGTTTTTTAGGAAGAGAAGAGATGAATTTTCTTCGATATTTCATGCATGGACACCTATTTGGACAAAGTGGAGAATGGTTATCGTCTACAAGTGGGATAATTTGAGAATATTCGCTATAAGCTATCGAAATTTGAAAGGGTGACAGAAGAAAATATTGTGGAGCTACGTAACACTATCATTGAGTTGAATCTTGTTCATGAGGAATAGATCATGGTTGAAAATGAAATGAAAGAAGATCATTATGTTCATCTCAAAGAGGTTACAAAAAACTACATGTAGAAATCAACATCCTTGGAAGAGCAAATGGTGGGCCTTTTCATGAGGCTTCTCCCATGGATGATGTTCCCACACTTCAATCACTTGAGGAAGAAAACCTGATACAAAAATGATTATCTTCTCTCATATATTTTTCATTAATGTTTTTATGTGTATTGGCGTGCATCCAATAATTACGTCTTTATTATGTTACGTGATATAGAATGTATTTCGGAAATCTTTGTAGTGCATTGTTAAAATCTCGGTAATTCTCAGACTAGGACTTGATGGTATTTTGTTTAGGCCTAGCTATCTAATGTATTTTTACGTAGTGAGATAATTTGGTATTTTGTTTAGGCCTAGCTATCTAATGTCTTTTTGAGTAGTGAGAGAGTTTGTAGTACTTTTTCTTTATAATATAATAAACCTATTTCTAGATTATATTAATTTTTTTTATACATTTCATCACTAGTCCTTTATACTCCTTTCCAATATTTTCAAATGAAGTGTTGTATGAATATATGCTTCTTCAATAATGATTTGTTTTAAATAATTCTATGTGGGTGGGAACCAAAGCTATAAGATTCCCTATTAAGTAAATATAATCCTCATGTCATTAACTAAAATTAAAAATTAAAAAAAATCATGAAATATACATTAAGGATCAATTTTCCTTTAATTTGTCATATATTCACATATTCATATGTTTTTTTTGTAAAGGTACATAATTTATTAAACAGAAAAAACAAAAGTTATAGATGTGGCCAAACCCAAGGGAGGTCGTAGGTGGTGAAACCACCACTTGAGCCATTCAAAAATACTGAGCGGTCGGTGAGGCTGTTACAGAAGGAGTCCATAGGCTAGGGAAGCCAAAAACATTTGAATCTACATACAATTGCATTGTTTGTTCTTCCATTCCACAAAAAAGAAAGCTTCAACTAAAATATACAAATATAAAAAAAGACATGAAAATGCATTTCGAACTAGGTGTATATTGCGATGCACAGAGGAAATGAACATAACTTAGTGGGAAGGTGTCTCTTCAAGAATGGGGCATGCCTAGCCCCCATCCTAAGATTTTCTAACTTTATTGCTGGCGGTGGCCATCATAAGCGGCAGAGGCATCTAGATGCTTGACCCCTCATCTTCCCGCACCCATTTGAATAATGGTTCTATGGTGGATGGGATGGGAAAGGGCACACTGGTAGCCATTTTCCTTACTGGTTTATGTCAACAAAATGACCTCCAGTTGCATTGTCACATCCAACCTCCATGATTCCCACTGGTCTTGAATTGCAGGTCAAACATTTCCACGAAAAGGTGGCAGCCAAGCTACTAGGTTGGCTCTCTATCTTGGTCATTTTTCCCTTAACTGAGAGGAAAGTCTCAGGTCAAGCTCCAACTCACCAGCATATATTCCATGATGGATCCCATCACATTCTTAACTAGCTAGTAATGGTTGAGTTTACCTCCCCTTCTCCTAGTGGGAAGGTGCTGGTCAATGTGGCGTCCTCCCCATTCATCAATTAAAAATCGAACCAACATAGATATATTCATGTCATAGCCTTCCTCCATAATGACACTGATCCCATGCCACACTTTTCCTCTGCCACTACTGCCCCTTCTAGGGGTGCCCCTTTTTCTGGACATGATGATGAGGCGAGTGCTCAGATGTCGAAAATGAAGGTGGCAGAGCGGAATAATCCAAGGCATCTAGAGAGAATTCAGAACCAGATGTCTATTGAGGGCGTATGCAGAAAATGGATACCTTAAGCACCCACCAGACAACAACAAACCCCCTTCCATAGGAAAAAAACTAGAAGACACAAGACGAGACAAAACTAAAGCACGAAACCGTTGAAAAGAGATCATTGTGACGCGCCGAGTGATAATGCTTCTTTCTTCCATGGATTGTTGTTTAACCTTGCCGCATTGTACCTCCAAATGCTTCACACGTTGCATATTTACTGCTAAGAGTAAATGCGATGGAATAAGCTCGAGCCATGTCTAGCCTAAGAATTGACGTTCTCATCCACCTTCGCATTTGGGCTCGAGGGCGACGAGGAGGGCAATAAAGACATCGACATGCATGGTGCCACGTGTCTGGATCTGGACCTGAGGCGCCATGCACTGGTGGTGGGCTCGCTGGCACCCGCATCTGAGTACTCTTATTAATTAATTAATATAGTTGAAATAATTAATATAGTTAAAATAAGAGTATTTCAAGGACATTATTTAAGATATGGAAACAAATAATTCAAGTAAGGTATTCTAACTATATTAATTAATTAATAGGCCAATGGAGGTTAAAGAAATTGTTAATGAGTAATTGAGATGAGAAGTTGTAAATGGAAGATCACAGGTTCAAATCCCCAATGAGTAGATACTTACAAAAAAATAGTAATTAATTAATACGGTTATGATTAGAAGTAATAATTTTAGAGGGATATGATTAGAAGTAATAATTTCATAAGTTTATACTATGTTAAGTTATAATAATGTTATTAATTGTATTTATGTTATTAATAATATTATTAAAATTTATTTTTATAGATAATGTTAATGTTAATTTTTTTTAATAGTGATGTGAATTTCAAATTTTATTAATGATGTTAATTAGCATTCACTTTAAGCATTTTAATGTTATTAATTTTAATGTTAACATTATAAGTTTTATTCATGTTATTAGTATTAATGCTATTAATGCTATTTTTAAATTTTTTAATGTTTTTATCATGATTGAGTCATAGTGATAATTTTTCATTTTAATGTTAACATTAATGTTGATAATAATGTTATTAGTGTTATTATTAATATTAATAATAATAATAATATTGTTAATGTGAATATCAACATGATGTTGATGATGATTAATGACCCGAATAAAAATAATACTTTGCTTACTTTAAATCTCATCCCTATGCTCAAAAAGCTTTCCAAGAAGCTCTGGAGTTCATGAGAGTTCATTCTAATCTTAGCTGTATTAATTTTCTTACCTAAGGTAGTTACTACCGAGAGATTATTTTCTCTTAACGGCTAAATTTTTCCCCACACCACAATTTCTTCTTAAACTTAGAAGTAATAATGTTTTTGACATGATCAATGTTCTCCAAAATGTGGTTTTTATCAATGCCCCAATGGCTTAACCAAGTCATGATATCTTTACACCAACATCACTTAAGGCGTAGTTGGTTTTGACTTGAGTTTAAAGAATTTTTTTGAAGTTCTCGTTTTTCATATTTATCTTATATTTATCTTATGCGTGTACATCATATAACCACAATTAAGAAACAATAACTTATAAATAAAATATTTAATAAATTATAATTTAGAAATAAAATTTAAATATATTCTATTTAAATATTAATTTTATAAAATTATGTTTAAACTTAATACATTTATAAAATTATAAGAAATTGTGTTTAACTCCATAATTTTTTATAAAGTTATAAGATTGTGTTTATTGTTAAATATAAATATTAATGTTAATATTAATCCATTACTTTGTGTGGATTTATACACACAACCATTTTCAAGAATTTATTCAATAAATTGTTTTTTTTTTAAATAAAAGATCATTTAAAAGAATCATATACCTATTTTTATTCAACATTATCACAAAATTCAATGAATAATAATTACAACAAAATTATTATCAATTTTTTAACATTGTACACCATTAATGACTAAACTATATTGAAAGCTTTGGATGTTGATGGTTATCATTTTTATAAATTCATAATTTTTAGTTTATTTTTTCTAAAATAAAATTTAACGAGAGTCAAATTTTGATGGTTAAATTGGTTAAAGGATTGGCTTAGCAAAGGATAAGCCAGTTTTAAATTTCTTCACATGAATTAGTTAAGAGGTAATACTAAAAAAATCCACGACAATTGAAGGCTACTATTGTTCTAAAGGTTGGTATGGCCGTAATGCCTACTCGTTGCCGTTACTTTGCCATTAAAATACGTGAACGGTGAGTAATGAACATTTCATACAAACAAAAAAAAACATAATAGTTTAACCAGAATTTAAAATAATAACAAGTTTTTAACAAAATAGATATTTAATAGCTAAAGTATATTTTAATAAACTTTAACAATACATTCCAATCATAAAAACATATACATGAATGAAAAAAAAACTCTCTTTCAACCCAAGATTGAAATTTTTGGATGTATTTTATAGCACATTGTCAATATATTAATATCGAATGGAATACGGTGATATGTATATCAGGTAAATTGGATTTACGGTTCGATGGCTGTTATAGCAACAACATGAGTTATTCTTTCATACTAAAAAAATACAAATTTCATTATTATTTTCAAAATAGTTAATATTTACAATACAGGTTGCTTGCTTTCTTGATATAAGAAAGCAATCATGAAGAGGAGTAAATTTTATATTTATATATATACATATACATATAAATAAATAAATAAATAAATACATTAAGTATAAATAAATTGAATGATAAGTTATGGAGTAAATGTAAAGAAAAAAAATATTATCTTTTTATATTGAAAAGTAAATAATCCACTTAAAAAGAGATTAAATCAAATTGAACTAATTTAATATTTAACACACACAGAGATAAGAAAAAATGAGAGAGAAAAATAGAATATTGCGGTAATTTTGCAATAACGTTTGATCCAGAAGTCGGATTGGGGCACTGTTCATACTGTTGAAAAGGTCTTGTCGAGGGCTACAATGTTTGTGGTTTTAACTTTGTCAGATTCCTCGTGGTTTGGTTGGGGCTTGCATTTTTGTAAATATGTGCATGGGGAATTTCAAAAAGCATCTTTTCAAATATGCTTTATGAAAAGCATCTTTTAAAGCATCTTCTCAAAGATGATTTTCATAAAGCATATTTGAAATGATCTTTTCAAAATTTCCCATTCCCAGATTTACAAAAATGTACGCCCTGACCAAACCATGAGGAAACTTGCAAAGATCTAAACATGAAAGTTGTACCCCTCGATGAGACCTTTCGAATGGTATGAAGAGAAGCCCAATCCGACTTGGGGACCAAAATTTATATCAAACATACCGTAATATTCTATTTTTCTCTCTCATTTGTGCCTATCTCTCTCTACTTTTTTATTATTTAGGATACATTTTGGGCTTGGTAATTCCTTATGATCGTTTTATAAAAATAATGATTTTCCATAAAAGATTACTCTTGCATATCATGTTTACTCCCACGTATCCACCACTATATTAAGTTAAATATGAGAATATAGTGAGCTCCATGTCTCTCAATTTTGTCGAGCCTAAGTATTTGTAATGTCCCTAAAATTTGAAAATATTTTTTTTTGTAGGCTAATAAAGTACTATAATTCAAGGACATTGTTTAACTTCTACGGAATAAAACTTGGTTGAATACCGAACCTAGGTGTCATAAAATGTTTTCCCTCTTATGTGTTTTCCTCTTCGATGATGATGCATTTATATAATGGTGTTCTATTACTTGGACCTTTTTGTATGGTTACTCTGTCTATCTACTAATTGAGGGCGTATGTCGACACTTATATTATGTTACATTTTACTTTTATTTTATATGTCTCTAAATATGTTTCTAGTTTTATTCATAAGAGGTTGACTTTCCTTTGTATGCCAAGGGGTTGAGTGGTGGGGTTTTATCCCTTGAGGGACCACTCGGAATGGTAAGGATTCCTATTGCTTTAAGGGGCTTACTTAGTTCATCATGAACTAATGCATACTTCTAATCGTGTGCAGGTTATCTCGTCAATGAACTATGTCTATGATTGTGGCAATTAAAAGTATCCTACAACACTACATCTACACTACACTAGTCCTGTTAAAATCTAGGAGGAAAAGAGGCCTAAAGTCCTAGGCCTAACTGTACCTAAGTCTTATCTTCATAAGGTTCTTAAGAGAGCTTGTTTACAAACTTTATGGTAAACATTTTTATGCTAAGGTTTAAATCCTTAACTATATTGTAATATATGCTAAGGAAACTATATACTAAAAATGTTTAGGGTTTATGGCATATTTCATATGCCATAGAAAATTTATAATAGCGTGAAAATTGGGGGTTTTATGTTTTAACATTAGTGGGTGGTGAATTATGGATTCAGAACGTGAACAAAACAATAAAGTTGTGGGTTTCGATTTGATGGCCAGTAGTGAGTATGGTGGTGACTTAAATGCTTCTTATGAAGCGCGGGAAGAAATGGCTAAGTGCTCGTTAGGGTTGGTATTGGACTCATTTGGTCATTCATTTTTTTTTTGGGTGGTCTCATGTTTCCAAGATCAATGTTGCACAACACAACAAGCTTCCCTCTCTCTTGTGAGGTAAGCATGGTCGTTTGGTCTGCACAATGTGATGCCATTGGTTTAAGTATATGATTTTTCTTGCATACTCTTGATAGCATTTGTGTGGGTTTTGTGCAGGTGACAAATAATGGATCTTTCTGGGTTCGATGGTGTCGCCATAGATTTCTTGCGCAACCATTATTCAGGTAAGCCCAGAAATTAGCAAGGCTCTTACCCCTATGTGTGATGTTTTGACATAGATTTGAACTATGGCTAGGGGAATTCTATCACGATGTAGTTGTATTGGTTGGGTTTGATATTTATTTGAGCATCAAGGGATGTGACTGTGTAGTCTTTCTCCATGGTACTACCATATGTAATGTTTTGAGAAAATATGAGCTTTGATTGTATGATTCTTGGTTCGGCTCTGTGTATCGTTTTGCATGATTTGTAATTAGTTATTTTGACTTTAATGGAAGCTATGTGTTGATGTATTTTATGGTGTGTTTCATTCTTAGAGTGCCATTTCTTCCAATGGCCATTGATATATTTGAATGTGTATCTTTATGAAATCTATTCCTGTTGTGATAAAATCGTGGAGGTATGAGTTTATTTAAATCTTGTGGTTGGATCTTACCTTGCAGCTGTAAGCATGGATCTTGGCTCGAACCGGGGCATCGATACATAGCCTATATTTGTATTTAAGTTTTTACAATGTGACTATGGGAGAAAGTAAAGATCATAGCTCTATTTATGTTTAACTGTTGGTTTATAATCAAGACCTTCGAGCAGCTTGAGAGGCGAAACCCTTACTGTGTATTTTGTAATGTTTTTATTTTTCTTTATTCATAGTGCCTACAAGATTCGATCGTGGGATGTTTTAATGATATAGGTTTTTTGTTGAATAATTTATGATGTGTGTTACAAAGAAAAATTCCTATGGCTTGAGGTACCACAACAGATAGAGTAACCACATAAATCAATCCCTTCCCAATATGCAAGAGAAATAAACATCTAACACTAAAAGATCTAGAAACATACCTTATTCCAGATGGTTGAGGTAGATCCCTGTTGAGATTTTCCAATCTCACTTGTGTTAGCAATTTGCTCTCTCAACAATCAGCAAATAAGAAAAGCATGCTATATAATAGTGTTAAACCTACTCTAGCATATATAATCAATAACATATAAGAATTTAAAAGCATCCATGGATTCAATATTCATTTAAATACACATTATTGGAGAGGAAAAGATATTTCTATTAATATAAATCAGAGATTACAAGAATGACAACCTCTGTCGGCACGTCTGCGAAGTAGAAAAATTGAGTCCTCCACCTGGGCCTCCACCAGTTCAATCCTTGATCTCTCGATAGCAACCTCATAAGCAAAGGAAATCTTGGGAAGAACACAAAGTGCTCCAAGGGACAAAGGGATGTAAACTCTAGTATAAGCTCTTGCAACAATGGACTATAGTTTTCTTACTCGTCAATTCCTCTCTCTGTAATGTATCCAAAGGGTTCCTTATATAGTGCTTCAATGGGGTAATGGAAGGTCGAAACCGAGCAATCTCAAGGCATATGGAAGACAAATAGACAAGTGACTCGGATCCATGTCAAGGAAAACTCCAAAACTATTTGGCCTTTTACAGGCATCCTAATGTACATGGGTTTAAGGGTCATATCCACGTATATACGCGAGAATAGGTTTAAAAGTCATGCATGGCAAATAATGCATGTTTTTATGGATGATATTGGAAACATCAAAAGTACAAAAATGGTACAAGGGGTCCAAAGAGTCTGCAGAGGGATAGGGAATGCCATAAATGTGTGGTCCACCATATGTGGTAAAATTAGCTGTAACAGATGCCCCCTAATGTGTGAGATCAGAGGGGTAATACGATGGCTGAAATACATTATAAGTCCATCCCAGAAGTTGAGAAATGAAGAACTAGGTGGAAGAACCAGCTATCCAATAATATAATACAATAATCAAACTCTACACATGACTCCAAGTATATATAACAGTCTCAGATACATAAGAGTACAATGGCCATGAATAGGCATGATACAAAATATGACATGTGTGGTCATTGCCATGTACAATATAAGTAGATCAGAATCTCCATGATGAATATATACAAAGGATCATGATCTCCATGAAAGCTAAAGATACAAAATGGATCAAGATATCCATAACGACTGAAGATATCTCACATACACTGGAATCAAGTCACGAGAGCTGAAATTTCATGAACACTGGCACGATCAAGGAGGTAGCATATATGAAATGGCACCAATCTTGAAGGTCTTCTATAGTGGGGTAGCATTGGCTCCACTTGCTACTGGCTTGTTAACATTAGAAGCTAGTACGCAAGGATTCATACCAAATTTATTGAAGTTCTTGTTCGCTTGAAAGATGTTATTCTGCTTTCTGTATGGCTGTGGGTTAGAACCAGGTTTTCGGTTATCTGAAAATTTCTTAGAGTTGTCTCGGTTTTGGTTTATGTTCTAATGCCTTAGCTATCCATGCTCATAATAGAGCTTGGCTTTGTGCAAGGTGGTATCTAAGGTCTTAGGCATGTCTAATTCAATCATGTCCCAAAAGCTGGGAGGAAGACATCCTAGGAACTGCTGGATCTTTAACTTTTCTTCTTTGATGTATGGTACATAATTCAAGAGATCTAGAAATCTGTTAATAAACGCATCCATAGTCATGGATCCCATGTGTAGTTCGTGACACTCTTTCACTTTCTTATCGAAGAACATTTTTGACATATATTTCTCTTGGAAAAATTTTAAGAATATATCCCAACGTATTTCTCTTAGCTCATCTTTTTTGGTGTGCTTTAAATGTCTCCACCATCTTGTTGTCTTCCCATTCAAGCTATAGATGGAAAGATGAGCCTTGATCTCACTTGATTAGTTATGAACATGAAAATATTTTCTCATGCCCAACAACCACTCTTCAATATTCTCCTCATTGTTTACTTCACCTTCATAGGTTGGGGCTCTTATTTTTCTAAATGCCCCCCTGAAGATTGTCATTGCTTCTTTGTTTATTTCTTCACAGAGAAAGAGAGACTGTAATCACTGGAAGGACTGTGATGATCTCCTTTTGGTGCTTCAGGGGTACATTCCTCTTTTTCTTTTTATCTTGGGCTGCTAGCCCATTTATGGTAAGGTTCTCTTTTGGAGTTGTTTGTGGACTAAGTAGGTTTACCCTATGGGCTTCCTCCCATCATATATCACAGTAATGCTTCATTTATAGCTTGCTCTTCTTTTATTTCATTCAAACTGTCTTGTTTGAGACTTAACATTGGGGCTTGAAGACTGTGTATATTCTTCAAAATATCAGAATTCAGCTCCACCACTAGTTCTGCTTTTGGGGTGGGGGATTTCATCCTTCCTTACCAGTCGTTATCCTCCTCAGTTTTAATAAATTGAATGGTTCAGTTAAAGTTTTCCTGTAATTTCAATTTTTTTAAATAACTGGAAAATTTTCTGTTGCTAACAAATTTAATATCATAATTTATTTTCTTTGCAGTGACTACTGGTGCGCCCATAGGTATCTTAGTATTGAAATTGGGCTCTGATACCACTTCTAATGTCCCCAAAAATTTAAAATAGAAAACAAAATTTATTAGGCTAGTAAAAACTACCTATGTGGAACATTATTTTCTTGCGGAAATAGATCATACACTACATGTAGCATTGTTTAATCGTAAGTTGTTCTTACCTTATGCCATTTACTTTCAGTCAACATTATTAATGTATTTTACTTAAGATGTCATGGATCTTATTACTACTTGATTCTTATGGTTTCACTTTGTCGTGTATGTTCTAGTTACTGGTTTATATACTTCGTTCATTTCTACGTATGTTTACCTATTATTTACAAAATCCTGACTGAACTTTGTTTGTAGAAACAAAGTGGGTGGAGTGGCGGGACTCATTCTCCCATGACAGTCTAAGAGGTAAAGTATTCCCTTGTATAGCAAGCTTACTTAGTTCTATTGGAACTAAGGCACCTCTTTCATTTTCTATGCATATTTAACATAGCAACAGAGACTTATTTAAAGAGCACTGAATATCTTGATCTTAATATACCTACCCCTTGTTACTATGGTTCTGTACTGACTCAAATTTTTAACAAGGTAAATACTATATTCATTAATTAGTTATCATAGCTAAATTACCTATGTGCCACTTAGACTTCATTAGGTATTTATGTTTCATCTTTTATATCTCATTATATTTACATTCTATGTTGATTTTATTAAAAATATTAACATAACCTTTGTTGATTTCTTGGAAGGTTATAAACTTGGACTTAAAAATCAGACCTTGCTTTTATATAGCATTATTATTTGACCATGGCATATTTTATATGCCATGGTTCTTAAACTTAATGCTTATGGCATATGGTAAAGCAAGGTTCAAGGCTTACGCCTATGGTTATGCGATACCCATTATATATTATACTTGGTATTTAAATGTTGGGTTGGAATATATATTGTATGCACTATACATTACACAAAACCTTGTGATATATTATATTTGTAATAATTTTTGGGGTGGCACGTTAACATATTGTTGAACCATATAAGATTGGGGTTTAAGTATTTGCATGGGGATGGAAACCAATGGAGAAGTGGGTTTTGTGTCGATAGTGGAAACCAGACTGGCGCCATTAATGCTCCTTGAGGATTGTGGTAGACCCAACATAGGGTTTGGCTTCCACGATGGCTTGTAATTTGGTTTTGGTTGTTTTGGATTTGGTCTTGGCTCTGTGCAAGGGGAAAAATGGATGCGACTACTGGTTAATCGAAGGTAAAATCTATTGGTTTTAAGGCAGCATTTGGCATTTATTTCATTCCATAGTTCATACTCCTCATTCCTTGTTTTTCTTGGTGGTTTGCAAGTCCCAATGTTGGTGAAGAGCAGCGTGGCTCAAAGCTTCGTCGCTGGTCCATAAGTGATGTCAAGGTGTAAGGTAAGCTTGACAAACAAGCTCATGCTTGTTACCCTTTAGCCTTTTGTGTAGGACAGAGTTCCACCTCGTAGTTGGTTTGAGGTTTTCACTGTCGGGTTTTAATGTGCCTTCCACCCTATGTAAACAAAGTTTGGGTTTGTAAGACAATGGTGTTGTTAGCAGCGAAAGAGGAACTTTGGGAAGTTAGCAGACTCTGCATTTTAATTATGTAGTTTGTAAATCAAATTGGGGCTTTAAGCCATGGGATGCACCATTCCTTGCAATGCTGCCATAGCCCTTGGCATGAATGTGTAAATTTTTTACTATGGAGTTTGATTTACTGTGTATATAAATATATACTACGTTTATGAATTGACAATGGTTATTACATCTAGTGTGTGTATTAATCCTTCTTGCATTTGTATTATTGCATTGTGTTGATTTAGAACTGGGGTTTATATGAGGAATTTTCTGTCTTAGATGGTATGTGTATAATTATGATATTTTATTCTTTGCCGTCATAAAATCACAGTGTAAGGGTTGAGGCCTTGTTGTGAGTGGTATTAGCGCTCTTCTAAGTAGTTGCGGTAGCTCAGAGGGTTGTTTACTTTACTATTTCCATTTCTTGTAGTGTAATGTGGAATGTGGATAGACATGGGTGTAAAAAAGAATGTGTATCACTACTGTATGTTGTCGTATTAACAGGCATATGATAGTTAGCGGTTTGTTTTTACTTCATTTTGTATTTAAATAAAAGTGGTCAAGGCTGTTATAGCTGATTTTACCACACATGGTGAATCACACTTTTATGGCCTTCCCTGCCCCTGTGCAGACTCCTTAGACCACATGGACCATTTTTGTACCTTTTATCTTTCCAATATCATCCATAAAAACATGTAAAAATTGCCATACGCGACCTTTAAACCCTTTGTTGCATATATACGCGGGTTTGACCCCTAAAACTGCGTACATCGGGATGTGTGCAAAAGGCCAAATTATTTTGGAGTTTTCGTTGATGTGGATCTAACTCACTTGTCTCCTGGCCTTCCATATGCCTTGAAATCACTCAGATTCGACCGTTCATTACCCCATTGAAGAGCTATATAAGGAACCCTTTGGATGCATTGTAGGCATGAGGAATTGAGAGCAAGAGAACTATAGTCCATTGTTAGCAGAGCTTATACTTGAGTCTGCATCTGTTTGTCCCTTGGAGCACTTTTGTGTTATTCCCAAGATTTCCCTTTGCTTGTGAGCATGCCATCGAGAGATGGAGGATTGAAGTGGTGGAGGCCCAAGTGGGGGACTCAGTTTCTCCAATTCGCAGACGTGCCGATAGGGGTTGTCTCTATTGTAATCTCTATTTTATATTAATAGAAATATCTTTTCCTGTCCAATAATGTGTATTTGAATGAATATTTGATCCATGGATGATTTCAAATGCTTATATGTTATTGATTATATATGCTAGAGTAGGTCTAACACGATTATATATAGCATGCGTATCTTTTTTATTGAATGTTGAGGAAGGAATTTATCAATTCCAGTTGAAGTTGGAAAGCTCAATGGGGATCTACATCAACCGTCCGAAATAAGGTACGAGTCGAGACCCTTTAGTGTTAGATATTTGGTTTCTCTTGCATATAGGAAAGGATTCATTTCTGGAATCATGCTATCTATTGTGGTACCCCAAGCCATAGGAATTTCTCTCCGTAACAGAATTGGCGACTCTACTGGGGATGTTCCTTGTTTTTCTTTGGGGTTATGGGGAACAATGTGCTTGATATTCTTGACTTGCTCTTTGTTTCTCCTTGTTTCTATGTTACATTTTATAGTATGTTCATCCTTTGACACTCCCCCTTATTGGTGTGACCCTTGGCCTGCTTTTTACCACTGTCTTCTTTGTATACACAGGTTTTTGGCTAAAAGTCACGTACATGCGCATATTTTTGGCCAAAAGTCGCGTATACATGCAATTTTTTGGCCAAAATCCATGGATACATGCAGCTTTTTGGCCAAAAGTTGCGTATATACGCATATGTTCTTTAAAGAGTTGCATACATCCTCCCTTTTGGCGAGTTTGATATTGTAGGAAGTTGTTGGGTGGGTTGTGAGTGTGGTTCGGTCTTCCTTGGGTCTGATGTTGTCTGTTGGATGCTTATTTTATGAACAAAGACCACATTTTCATTGATTTTTCTTTGAAATTAGTTTTAGTCATTTATCCTTTTTGTTTTTCCATTAGTGCATTACTCTTTTTTGTCTCCGTGTCTTGTTGGGATTGTGTTTTATACTTGCTGCAGAGACTAAGAGTTTTAGATGACTTTTATTGCATTTTCATTCTTTTATATTGAAAAATACAAAGTAGTTGCACTCTTAGTTGCATCTTAGATATGGATTTGAGGAGGCACTTTCATTGGATTGCTTGGATGAGAGTTGTATTTAGGATTTCATATAGGAAGGATTGCATTGACATCAAAGGAATGATTTTTTATGCATCTCATGTAGTGGCATACCCTGTTTTTCATTTGACAAAGATTGCACTTAGCATTGTTTGTTATGGTGTGCATATTTATTTCACTCTTGAGTCATAATGTCATTAGTTGCATGACCATTTCCCTTTGAGTAATTACAGCAATTAAAATCAATGCATAATTTAAAATGAACTACACATTTTTATTTTATAGGGTTCACCAACAAAAATAGGTTTTAGGGTCTTGGAATAGTTCATTGTGAGTTAATTCTCCGAGACCACTAAACAACAACATGTATGTGTCTGTCCAGGTGAGAGTGTGAAATTCCTTGGTATAATTAGTGTTTCTTAGGATCCTCCTCTTACAAGGGAGTTAAGCACAAGGAAGTGTGAGAGGTTATGATTGGGATGACCCCTGGTTGTAACTGAGTAGCACCGGAGATATTTCCAGGATTGTATTCGTATCTGTGGGCTATTTGGAGAGTTTCGGGCTTTAAAACCCTGCCCATATGGTCAATCCTGCCTACGAATGGTCACTTGAGAATTGATTATATTGAGGTCACCTTAGTTTCCTTACCTAGGTTATCGAGGGGGTACATCGTAGGGGTTATTCTGCAGGTGTCCTAGCCAGGTAGAGGTCAGACAGCACAGTCTCTTTATGCATTGAAGATGAGGGCCACTACAATTGGTTACATACCTCTGCTTGTAGTGTATGGGAGTTTCGAGCCTCTCCTAAGTGAGACATACTTGCTACATTCAGGAGCTCACATATCCTCCCTTAAGTTTGATTGTATTTCGGCTGTATATTTTCTTAGGAGTGTGCTCTTTGTGCACTAGTTGGCCTTCAGGATTGCGGTTACTTGAGTATATTTATGCTCTCTTGAGTTTGGGTCCTTTTATTTTCATCATGCCTAATATCCTATCACCCATCCTTGGTCCTGGTATAGGCCCTGGTGTAAGACTTGGGGTCAACATAGCCCCTTACCGTGCTCATAGATTTGGGAGTGGTCACATTCCTCCCTATAATACATTTGTGGAATATGTTGACTCCGTTCTCTTGGTCTTTACACTGATGGTCACCCTCACAGGGGTGGCAGTGGATGCATGAACATTGGGTCTACACTTTACTTTCCTTTTTATGTCCCATCATTCACCGCATTGTTTCCTTTAGGTGTAGTTGTCATGATCATTCCTCCCTATATCCTATAGTTTGGATTCTTTATTGACTATTTTGGGTTGCTTTGGACTAAAATGGTTGTCATGTAGGGTCTTGTTTTTGTAAACTCTCTCCGAGGTTTCGACCCTTTCGTTCCTATCATAGGTATTACATCTAAACTGGCATATAGGTTAGGATTTCATATCCGCCTGCATTTTGCATGACCTTATGACTGTTTAATTTTAAACAGGTATGAACCCAGTTTGCACTCTAGTACCTTTATTCCCATTATCATTATCGATGGGTGATCTCGTGTCTGTTAACGGTATACATCAATGACCGATAATCAGATGATGGACTACTATGTTCGACCTCGACACCTCTATTCACATAGTAAGACATGTACTCATAGCAGTTTGTGTAGAAGACCTTCCAGATTGGTGGAATCTCTTATATGCTACCTCCTTGATCATGCCAGTGTTCATGAGATTTCAGCTCTCGTGACTTGATTCCAATATATGTCACACATTTCCAGCCATTATGGAGATCTTTAACCATTATATATCTTCATCCTTCATGGAGATCATGATCCTTTGTATATCTTCATCATGGATATTTTTATGTATTTTGTACGTGGCGATGACCACATATGTCATATTGTATCATGCCTATTCATTGCCATTGTACTCTTATGTATCCGAGACTGCTATGTCTATTTGTAGTTATGTGCAGAGTTGTATCATTGTATAGTGCTGATTGGATGGCTGGTTCTTCCACTGGGTTTTTCATCACTTCACTTCTGAGATGGACTTATAATGCATTTTGGCCATCGTATGACCCCTCTGACCTCACACATTAGGGGGCATCTATTATAGCTAATTTTACCACACATGCTGAATCACACTTGTATGGCCTTCCCTGTCACTTTACAGACTCATTAGACCCCATGGACCATTTTTGTACCTTTCATGTTTCCAAGATCATCCCTAAAAACATGTAAAAATTGCCATACGCGAATTTTGAACCCTTTCTCGCGTATATACGTGGGCTTGACCCCTAAAACCGTGTATATTGGGATGTGTACAAAAGGCCAAATTATTTTGGAGTTTTCCTTGATGTGGATCTGAATCACTTGTCTCCTAGCCTTCCATATGCCTTGAGATCACTTGGATTCGACCCTTCATTACCTCATTGAAGAGCTATATAAGGAAACCTTTGGATACATTGAAGGCATGAGGAATTGAGAGCAAGAGAACTATAGTCCATTGTCGTTGGAGCTTATACTTGAGTTTGCATCCATTTGTCCCTTGGAGCACTTTTGTGTTCTTCCCAAGCTTTCCCTTTTCTTGTGAGCTTGCTATCGAGAGATGGAGGATTGAAGTGGTGGAGGCCCAAGTGGGGGATTAAGTTTCTCTGATTCGTAGACATGCCGACAGAGGTTGTCTCTATAGTAATATTTGTTTTATATTAATAGAAATATCTTTTCTTGTCCAATAATGTGCATTTGAATGAATATTTGATCCATGGATGATTTCAAATGCTTATATGTTATTGATTATATATGCTAGAGTAGGTCTAACACAATGATATATAGCATGCTTGTCTTGTTTATTGAATGTTGAGGAAGCAATTTATCAATTCAAGCTCGAGTTGGAAAGCTCAACGGGGATCTTCATCAACTGTCTGGAATAAGGTACGAGTCAGACCCTTTAGTGTTATATATTTGGTTTCTCTTGCATATAGGAAAGGATTGATTTCTGGAGTCAAGTTGTCTGTTGTGGTACCCCAAGCCATAGGAATTTCTCTCGGTAACAGAGGCCATAGTATACATCGTGGTTACGAGTGAGTGTCTCTCGACCTTGCTATAGCAAATTGATGTTATTATGGTTAATGTAGTCTGCATACAATAGAGATATAGTGTGGCTTGATAAAAATGTCCCTACAATAATTCACATCCTGGGTGT
Source organism: Pseudotsuga menziesii (assembly GCA_001517045.1). Taxonomy (NCBI): domain Eukaryota; kingdom Viridiplantae; phylum Streptophyta; class Pinopsida; order Pinales; family Pinaceae; genus Pseudotsuga; species Pseudotsuga menziesii. Next base: position 757,834 of record LPNX010771930.1, on the reverse strand, counting down.
TTACTTGTATAAAAACTTGTGAACTGATTAAATATTAAGGTAGGGTTTGTAAATAAAATGATTTATGTGGATTAAAGTAATTACATGGTGTTTAATTCATTATATGGGATGACCGTAGAGTTATGTAAACAATTATTGTGCATGCATTTTATGTGGTAGTTTTTATTAAGCCTACAACTTGGATTTGTAAACCCATAGGGGTCAATGTTATGGCCTCTGTTGTAACTTACAAAGTTCGTTACTTTGTTTTATTAAGTTTACTTGGTTAATTTATATGGGATAGTTGTGAACAATATTAGATGGGACCTTCAAATGATTTATGCATGTGATTATGATGTTGTTTATTTAAATATTATGACTGTGGATTTAGTATAAGAAAGACAGCTGAATCTTGGACCAAAATAATGGTCACGATCCTTACTCTATTTGGTTATTTATGATGATGTTATTTTAAATGGAATGATTTAGTATTTTGCTTGTTTTTAATGATGCAGACCTTGAAAGGTCTTTAATGGTTTATTATCTTGGATTTAAAGTGAAATGATTAAAGCCCGTACTTAGTTGATTAGATTTGTAATCTATTTTATATCTGTTAGTATTTGTATATGTGTGTGTTTGTGTATTAGTAGTAGTAGTTCAGCTATAGATAATAGGTTAGTATATCTGAGTTGTAGCTTATACTTATAAATATACTCCTACTTCTGAACTAGTCTTAATTTAATTTAAGACAAGTCTCTACTAACAAATGGAATATGTGAGTGGAGTAACAAGGCCAAAAGAACAACTATATAATAACCGAAAACAAAACCTAGTTTACAATAAATATAGTTTAAGTAATGAAGATAAATATAGGATAACATTTAAATGTACAAACCTTTGAAATAAAGCATGAGATATAATTTGTAGCCTAGGTTTATATGTTAAGAAATGTAAACCCTAGAAGATATAAATAGAACAACCATTTATAGGGTTACAAAATATAATATGAACCCTTACTTAATTTAGCCAACATTGATGCTAGGAAAAGGAAGAGGTGGACTAGGATCTCATACTTGTAATTTTTGGAGCGCCTTTAATGGTTGAAACTGCACACTTAAATAACTAGCATTAAGAATTCATAGGAAGATATGACCTTTGTATTAGATGATCAAATCACTTGGGAACTAACACGTTCCACCCAACCATCACCCAAAACTGTTCTTAGTTTCAATCTGAATCCCCTCAAGCTGGATTCCAACATGCAAGTAGCTTAGAGTATCTAATGTAGGGTTCCCTAATTAGTAATCAGTTATGGATCAGTTCTCCTTTTCCTTGCAGGAAAAATGCTCTCCAAGAATTCACTTGAGAGAAAAAACAGACAGAATAATAATTCTCCTAAGATAGATCCATAACCCCAATCCTTTCCTTGGCTTGAGTATTTATAGACAATCTTTTTAGTCAAAGGGATAGTTAAATCAGGAATCCTTAGTTTCTTGATTTAACCTTTTTCAATTACTTTGGGTAATTTTTAATATTTTAACTTAGGATCTTTCAATTAGTTCCTAATTAGAATTTTGTAGGTTTTGGACTATTTATTATCTTTACATAATAAATAATCATGTATGGATCTTTTTATTTCTTTCTTTCATCATTTATATTATTACTATATTTATTCTTTATATAACCCATGTATAAAATACATAATAATATGACATTTGTTAACATTTGTCTTTGGGAATCATATACAATCATCCCTAGACTTAATGACATTTCTTCATTAAGGTCAAGTAGGTATATGGTTAGGTATACTATGCTAGGCAACTCTAAACATTCTTGCATGTTGGATTTCCCTTGTATAACATGATAGTTCTTCAGTACTTGATGAGAATATATAAATTCAAAATTTCATTTAATCACTTATAAATAAGTATGATGAGATCAATATTTTTCTCTAGTCCTTTTCACTCACAGTTATTAAATTCTTTTCAGTAATCCCTAGTGCTTACAAGAGCCTATACTCAATGCTTTAACAAGGAGATACAACTTAGTGTAATTCCAGAGCTCTTCGCTCAACACTAATGCTAGGATGTACTTGTACAATACACTTAGGGATACAATTGCCAAGGATACGATGCTCCAAAGCTTATGTTGAAGATAAACATGGAAGGCTCGAGGGCTTATGCCCAACACTTCCAAATCTTATCTTTTCATGTGTTTCAGAGCTTCTCGCTCAACACAAATATAAGTACTCATGTGCTCGAGAGCTCCTCACTCAACAAAAAACATTAATTTTCCATGTTTCCCAAAGCTCCTCGCTCAACACAAACATCTCATCAATCATGTGCTTCATGGTTCATTCCCAACACAAATGAGCATATATATATATATATATATATATATCATCAATAATTGTCTTATGCCCAATATATAAAACAAATCATAATGTTCATATGCAGTGGGGTCTTTGACTCAATATATAAAAATAAAACATCAAGACAATCATCATAATCCATAGGCACATGCCTATAAGTGTTAAGTCGAAAATTCGGGATATTACATTCTAACCTGAGAAATTCTAAAGAATAGAGGATTCCAAGGACCAAGCATACGTATATTGTGCAAATCACATGAAGAGCAAACATCTTACTTGTTTAGTTCTTGTCCTTGTGCAGGAGACGATTAGATCTCTACCTCAAATACTGTCTCGAATGATAGGACACTCGTGACAAGTGATCCAACATTATAACAATGCACACCGGAATGGTGGAAAAATGAACGGGTACATTGCTATGATGATTTTTGTTCTCTTTTCATGTTTAGTGTATGGGAAGCACACAATAAATCAATTTTTCAAAACATATGAGATCCTTTTGACATCACCTACATGTCATTGTTGCAAAAATTATAGCAACATAAAACCATTCCCAATCCAACCAAGAGACAAATAGCAGTAGCCCTTGACAAAAACAAGACAATTCCATGGGATTTCTTCGATGGAGTTAGTCAAGCTGAACCGTAACCTGGTGGAGCAGGAGATCTCATTAACCTTTCAGTAAATAGAAAATTGTGTATGAAATTTTCAACAAGGAGAGCTACCAACAACAAAGTCGAACTAGCAACTTTATGGGTAGTCCTAAAGATTCTCAAGGACAAGCAAGTTCTAAGACTACATGTCTATGATGACTCTAAAATGGTGATCGATTGGTCAAAATGGAAAAGTACTATTAGGGAATGACATCTACAACATCTGTTAAATGAAATTCAATCATTAAGTCGTCCTTCCAACATGTATCATTTTCACATATAGAGAGAGATCTAAATTCAGAGGCAGATATGCAATGTAAATTTTCCCTGAGCAATTGAAACTAAGGTTATCGAAGTTGAGGAACACAACAATGAACAAATCACCTAATCCTTTATAATGATGTAAGATGCATAAGCTACGTGGGATACAATGGTATGGAACAAACCTTAAAGGAGGCAAAATCATTAGAAGTCTCCTTTGATGTAAGCTCAATAGAGCAACCCACATTGTGAAATGTTTTTGTAAAGGTATTGAAAGACATTCAAAGCACATAGAATGAAATGAAACTCGAATGTAGTGTAAAAAAACATAACAATATATATATATATATATATAAACGAATGTAGTGTCAAAAACATAAGGAATGTTTTTTTCTTGAATATATATATATCTTTTATTTTTTTTAATAATTTTATTAAAATTTATATTTTAAATCTTAATAAAATTAAGGTTTAAAACCATACTTAATATTGAGAGAGGTTCATATTTCATATTTCAAATCTATAAAAATGATTAATATTTCATTTCAAAAATGTTTTGTTTGGAAATTAAGTGTTTATAAATTAATATATTATTATCCTTATTTATAAATTAATAAATTCCTTAAGCTTGTCATTCGTATGGTTGAAAATGTTAATGCATAATATCTTTTAAGACAATATAGTACATATAGATGTTTTTAATGCAAATATTATGGCATTCCATTCGATGATATATGTAATTCAATTCCTTAGATTAATCTGCACGTAATAAACATGTAGCATGTTGTATTCAATGCAATCACAAAATTCAACACAAAGAACATAGGTAACATTTAAACACAAAATGGAGATGTTACAGATCTACTACATATAAGACATATGCATAATTTTATATGGTGAATATATCATGAGTTGTATTATGAATGATATACATGAATGTTTAAAAAATTAATCTATCTAAATAGATATTCCCTTTTATATTTTGGAGTGACCCACCGAGTAAAGGTACCATGGACAGACATGAAATGTGAAAAATGAATGAAAGTACAAATAAATTCCGTCACCAAATTATTAGAGAGCCTAACCTCACAATTTATTATAATTTTACACCAGAGTTCCGGTTTTCTTTTAAGCAACCAACCAGAGAAAATACAATGATGGAGAGCACATCTCTGACGCCTACGCAGTGTAATAGACATGAGAAAAATGTGCCCCAAGTGGAGATTAAAGCGATTTTATTCTTTACAATGACATACAATAAACATTATATAATGGATTTTCTTAGACATAAAATCAAGTGTGGCATATAATGAATTTTCAGAAGAATTGACATAGAGTGCAAAAGAGATAATAGCCTTTCAAATAGTCACAATCATCGATGGTTTTAAATACTCAGGATTCTTCCTAAAACCAAATTGTTATTCATGTAAATATTGCGTATGGTTGTACAAGAAAGTTGAAGCAAGAATCTCACCATGGACAAATCGTTTTCTCTTCAGAGGAGGAAAATTACTGTTATTAAAAAAAGTCTTAGAAATTATTCTAGTTTATTGGGCATCTATTTTCTACATTCTTAAAGGAATATTAACAAATATAAGAAATAAGTGCTTTTCATTTATTTGGAAAACAAGTAGTCAAACAAAAGGGTACTTCTCGTCAAATTGTCATTCCTAACATTTCAAAATGAACTTGGAGGATGGGGAATAAAAAACCTTCTTTGTTCTGCAAAGCATTGGCAGCGAAGACGTTGTGGAGACTTGCACAGAGTCCACACACATTATGGGAAAGCGTAATGAGCTATAAATATTTCCTTGACTCTTCAATAGTTGAATGCTTCAGAAACCCTATCAAAACCCATAAGAATATATCAATAGGGTGAAAATCATTGGTATTGGCCTTTCCACTGGTGGGAAATTGGAGTGCGTGGAGACTTGGTAATAGGATAGGAGTCAAAATCGACAAGGATCCATGGGCAGAGGTAGGTGAGGGATACAGATTATCAGAACATTTAATCCTACAGCTAAGAGCTCAGAGGATTTATGTTTTAGCTGATGCACAAGCACAACAACCATGACAAAGAAGAACAGTGTAATGGAATCAAGGTAATTTTTAAGGGTGAAATTTCGCCAATTGGCTATATTTGGGGTTAAAAAAAAAAAAATCACTATTTGGTCATTTTTAGTGTTCAATATTGCCTATATTTACATAAAATATGTTTTTTAATCCTAATATTCGCCAAAATTTACACATTTCAGTGTTAATTTTAGGTTTCATATTTAATATTCGCCTACCTATCTATAAACATGTTTTTGTCAATCCAAAACAATCGCCTAGAATACTTTACTTAAGTATAACCTTAGAATCCTTAAAAAATACGCTCGATGGACTTCATCGCAGGACCTTGGACTTACAGGAGAAGAAGTAGGGGAGTGGAATAGATTTGTAAGTAAACTTGTATCGAGCTTTGTTCATTTGAACGAGGATGAACAGAACACGGTAATATGGACCAAGAATGCAGTGAATGGGAAATTCTCTTCAAAAAAAGGATATGACGCTGCAAGCAATGAATTGGAAGATGGAGAAAAAATATGGTGGTGGGACAAAATATGGGGAGTTCATAGCACATTGAAAAGCATTATAACTTTGTGGTTGGCTCTAAGCAATAAGCTGCTAACCTAGGAAATTCTGAAGAAAAGAGGATTTCAAGGACTAAGCATATGTATATTGTGCAAATCAGATGAAGAGAAAACCCATCATTTGTTTAGTTATTTTCCATATGTAGGAGACAATTAGATATCTGCCTCAAATACCCTCTTGAATGATAGGACACTCGTGAGAAGTGATACAACGTTCTAAGAATGTACACACGAATGGTGGAAAAATGAAGGGGTAAGTTGCTATGACGATTTCCCTTCTCTTTTCATGATTAGTGTATGGGAAGCATGTAAGAAAGCAATTTTCCAAAATATATGGGTTCCTTAGGGGGATGTTATTGCAAAAATTAGAGCAACATAAAACCATTTCCAATCCAAGCAAGAGACAAATAGTAGTATCCCTTGACATAAAAAAGACCCTTCCGTGGGATTTCTTTGATGGAGCGATTCAAGGTGAACTGTAACTTGGTGGAGCGGGAGATGTCATGAACCTTTCAGTAAATAGAAAATTGTGTATCAAATTTGCAATAGGGCAATCTACTAACACCAAAGCCGAACTAGCAACTTTATGCGTAGTCCTAAAGATTACCAAGGACAAGCAAGTTCTAAGACTACATGTTTATGATGACTCTAAAATGGTGATCGATTGGTCAAAAGGGAAAAGTACTATTAGATCACCACATCTACACCATGTGTTAAATGAAATTGAATCATTGAGGTCCTCGTTCCAACATGTATCCTTTTCACATATATATAAAGAGATAAATTCAGAGGGAGATATGTTATGTAAATTGGCCTTAGCAATTCAACCTAGGGTTATATAAGTTAAGGAACAAAACAATGAACAAATCACCTAACCCTTTATAATGATCTAAGATGCTGAAGCTATGTGGGATACAATGGTATGGAACAAACTTTAAAGGAGAAAAAGAGATTAGAAGTCTCTTAGAGATGAAAATGATGTAGACACAATTGAAGATCTTTTGATGTAAACTCAATAGAACAGCCCACATTATGAAATGTTTTTGCAAAGGTATTGAAAGACATTCAAGGTGGATAGAATGAAATGAAATGGATGTAGTCTGAAATACAGAACAAGACATAAGCTCAATTGAGAACTTTATATGTTTATTTTATGAAAAAAAAATTCTTATATATATATATTTGTGTTACATTTTTATAATAATTTTATTAAAAAAAATATTTTAAATATCAAAATTAAGTTTTAAAACCATACTTAATATTGAGAGACTCTTTTCCCATATTTCAAATCTATAAAAATGAGTAGTATTTCACGTGAAAAGGTTTTGTTATGAAATTAAGTGTTTATAACATAATATATTATTATTCTTATTTATAAATTAATAAATTCCTTAAGCTTCTCATTCTTATTGTTGAAAATGTTAATGCATTTCCTTTAAGACAATAAAAAAAATATTAGAGTTATTTCTCCTATAGTACATATACATGTTTTTAATGCAAATGTTATGGCATTGCGTTCGATGATATAAGTAATTCAATTCCTTGGATTAATCTGCACGTAATAAACATGTAGCATGTTGTATTCAATTCAATCACAAAACTCAAATAACATAGGTCACATTTAAACACAAAATATAGATGTTACATATCATTCTGGAAATGTCAAAATCAACGACATATACGGCATAGGCATAATCTCATGTGGTGAAGATATCATGAGTTCTATTATGAATGATATACATGAAATGTTTAAAAGATTAATTTATCTAAATAGATATTCCATTTTTTATTTTGTAATAACCGAGCGAGTAAAGGTATCATGAACACACATGAAATGCGAAAAATGAATGAACGTACAAATAAATTCCGTTCCGTCACGAAACTATTAGAGAGCCTCACCTTACAATATATTATAAATTTATACCAAAGTCCCGTTTTCTTTTAAGCAACCAACCAGAGAAAATACAATGATGGAGAGCACATCTGTGACGCCTAGGCAGTGTAATAGACATGACAAAAATGTGGCCCAAGTGGAGATTAAAGCGGTTTTATTCTTTACAATGACAGACAATAAACATTATATAATGGATTTTCTTAGATAAAAAAACCAGCAATATATAATGGATATAACTGTTTGTGTAATTGTTTAATCACCCACCACCTCTAATGCTTTCGTGTGAGGCAGTTTCTGAAGAATATATGGTGTGTCCATCCAATATAATTGTTTTTCGAAAGTTGCTTATCCAAACAAAATAGTGTCTGCCCGGGTAATATAATTTTATATTCGTATGGGATCAGATCGATTATATAAATCTACATCTCTCCGGCACTTTGAAATGCCTATCTGGAGTATCTGCAATCAAAATCCTCTGGAACGAAATAAGCTGTCGCGGATATAACAGTATGAGAAATATTACTGCTCCTCATAATACGAGCCAAGCTTCAATGTGGAGCTCGCCAGTGCCATATCTCCTGGGTGGAGTGTGTTTCATGGTGGCATTGATAGCTTTTGCGCTCATCATTCTTGCTTGCTCCTTCCTCAAGTTCTTCTGTTGTGCCTCTAATTCACAAGGAAATAACGTGAGATCCGGGCAGAGTGAGGAATCAAATGATGGGTCGAGTGAAAAGAATGAAAGCTTGGAGAATATCATGTCGTCTTGTTCAGATGATAAACGGCTTCAGAAAGTAGTTGTAATTATGGCGGGTGAAGACACGCCAACATTTATCGCTAATCCAACCTCATAAAAGTGCGAGCAGATGTTAACATGAATTTAAATCTGAGAGAAGACTCTAAATTTCGTCTCATATGTATTATGAATCTTTGTAATATGAGAACGGATTTTGGTTTCATTTGATATTTTTATATATTTTTAGGATTTATTTGAGTTTATCTAGAGGGTTTTTTTTCTAAAAATTGCCGATATCAGCATAAATCTATCTTAAAAAAAATTTACGAAGCCAAAAGGGTCAAATCATTTTAACTGTAAATTTTTTTCTCTAAAACTCTTAATATTAAGATAAAAATCAAAATAGTCAAATCTTTCTAACTGCAAAACCCTTTTATAAAGTGGAAATGTTGAGGAAACCTCAACAAAATGTTTTAGTTTTAATTTGTAAATATATATGGTTCTAAAATATATTTTAAATATAAATTGAGTTCACATGTTATTTTTATAATAATTTATTATTTTTTATAAAAGATATTTGTAAGTTCTAGGATGAGGGCTAAAAGACTTACACATCTCCCTTTACTGGGAAGTATAATGAGCTTCTTGAACTTAATGAACATAAAAAAAAATTCAGTACATCTCCCCTACTAAGCTGTAGAATGAACCTCTTCCACCCAGTAAACTAATAAAAAATACAAACTACATCCCTAATTTTTTTTGTGTCCCCTTTTAACCTAACAACGAAAAGTGAGACAGCTAAGTTAAGGCTAAGAAGTGCCGTCCTCGTGTATTGTCATCGACTCTTTTTTTAACATTTTTTCAAAACATAGTATGTATATTATAGACAATTTGCCTCTTCCTTTCCATTACAAAAGTTGTGATATGGATATTCTAAAACTGCCCAGGATATTTTTCATGGAAATAGTATTATAAACAGAATCGCCTCGCTCTTGCCATCGATAGTGGTATTTGTCACACATAGTTGGATACTTCTTAGTATTTGTCTTTTGTCTCTATTTCTATAAATACGTAAAATCGTAAAAGGCGGTATTCTCAAACGAATTAATACAGTTCAGCAACATTTACACGAAATACTGAGCCACTCATGAAGTTTTAGTTTTCGTAGGGTGAGACAGTAGTCTCTAAGGAAATTACTCTATGATGGAGAGTATTGTTTAATTAAAATAAATATGTGATGAAATCCTTGAAGATAAATTTAGTAAAAGCTCACTTCCAAAATAAGTGGCTTTTACATTGTGATAATTCACATTTATAGATATGAACATAACCAATGAAAACATATAAATAACCCTTAAAACATTTATACGTCGATTTTACAAATCAATAAGAAATTGTTGCTGTGATAGTTTATTAAAATAGATTATTGCTAATTTTTTATAGTGTTACTTTTAGGTGCATGTGTGGTCATTTTTTACTTTGGTGGAAATCACTTAGATTTTTTATTTAAGAATTAGGTCTTAAGACAAATAATCAAGCTTAATGGACATCAATTATGCAAAATATTGAATATATATAATACCTTTGCACTCATGATTTTTAGGTTTTACGGAATTCTGGAATAGTTATCCAATTTATTCATAGTATTTTGACTCGATAGAAAAAAACACTAGACAAAATGATCAAACCAAAATTCTTTCCTCCATTAAGGATATACCCAAAGTTCATTTCTATCATATCGTCATAATCACTCGTTATGTGACAAGCAATCCAACCTTTGTGCGAAATTTGGCAAAGGAAACTATTAAATGGAAATTCCCAATTCAATATTCCCATATCCCTATAGTGAAATAGGTGAATTGTTTCCAACGTAACTTTTAAGGGTCCCTTGCCCCCTCAATGGGCATTAATGTCAGCATGCATTAGGACTTCAGTGCGAGGGCATAGAACCTTCACTTAGGAAGTGGCTTTTATAGCAATGTGGACAGCTGGGTTGATTTGGACCGAGTTGAGTGTGGTATTTGCTCGCCATGACCGGGCTATTTACTCATGTTTGTTGTACACAACAATACACCCTTGTAACCTAGAGTTTCGGGTTACCAACTTACTAATAGACTAGTAGACAATTAGCCTTTTATAGAAAATGAAATGGGAATAGGAAGAAAGTTTGGCTTACGCGGCTTATGACGATTGATCCAAGCTTGGTCTTCTCCCGCTTCAGTCTTCTCCAAAGCTTCTAGGGCTGCTTCTCTTCACCTGCAAAGAGGCAATTCTTCAAGCAATATCTCATACATCTATATATCAGAGGTTAGATGAAATGCATATTAATAACATAATTGACATCATTCATTAACTACAAAGATTGGAAGAAGAATTCTCTGTATTAACAAATAGTGAATAGGTGAGAATACAACCCAACTTCTAACATAAGGACTCCTTTGCAACCGAGGGCACTAAGTTTGGCTGCTCCAAGACTCTGAAGGTATACCATCGACATGACTTTTCTCTTCTAGAATTTATTCATTCGCCCCATCCCAAGGCCTCTATTTATACATTTGGACATGGAGTGGTTTCGAAGGTTAGGATGGTTGAGAGAGTTGGGATAGTTATGGATTAAGGCCCAACTAATCTCATCTAATCACAATTTATATTTTTTAATGTCGAATTAAGGTACATACGAGTGTTTATATAAGCAAGACACGTATGACATGCTTGTTTCTCAAAGGGAACTCGCATGTTCAATGTACACGCGGGTTGCAATGCACATAGTCATGTGTGACATGCGAGTTGCAATGCAAATAGGAGCATGTGCAACCCTAGACTCAGAATAAAAATATATCACATTGGTATGGAGATAATGCATCAATGGTCATCCACATCTATAGTGTTTTGGCCACTTCAATCCTAATTTTTCTTTTGTGTACCGACATAATGGATGTTAGCACTCAGACGGAGAAGTGCAATTTTGGTTGATAAAAATTGTCGCCTAATGTGTGAGGTTAGAGGGAAGCGATGGCCTAAATACATTCCAATATTTATCTTGGAGAACTCAAATGTCCAAAGAAGCACAGGAGGTACCTTAAAAAAATACATATCAATGTCATATACAAAATCATATATGAGGATTCCATGTTCAATATATTGGAACACTGGCTCCTTTACAATATTTGATTACATCATATGATATGGGTACAAGAACACCTATATTACAAAGGTGGATCAAAGCCACAATATACAATGATGAGTCTTCAAAATCTGGAAGCTGTCTAACTAATCATAACATAGTCTTACGCAACTTAGGTTATAAAGGTGAACCTAAGGTCTTCATCGAAATCCAAGGGAACGAGTACAATCCTTACCATGTGAATAGATGTGCTGAAGTCGAACATGGAAATAACTCAACAGATTGTCAATCAATAGGTGAAACTGCCGACTGAAGCAAAAGAATTCACCTTATCTTTTCGGTTAAATTTTAACGAGTCCAGGAAAGTAAACTCAGGTCTCTCTTCATTTTTTACAAGATTGAAGACATGACCAAATAATGCTTGATAAAGTCACTAATTTGTGGATTTTACGAGCCCGAACTAGTACATGCTCATTGGTGTTTTCATATTTTGAGAGTCTGGAAACTCCGAAGAAGACTCCACGGGGTTTATTTTTAGTCCAATTTAGTCTCATGAGGCTGGAAAAGTATAAAACAATCCATAAAATAAATATGTTAGCTTTCGAAGAAGTAAGGTGCATGTTTTTCGTACTTAGATAGGAAGGTACAAAAAAAGTTAAATTACCACCTACCCAACGCTCCTTCAAAACCAGCATATAACCTGATTTTTACGAGTGTGAAGGAAGGAAAGATCACTCGGAAAGATCCATTTGATTACAAGAAATGGTGCTTACAACAGTAAAATCGATGGCATTTAACGAGCATGACAAGGACATAAAGTACACTTGAAATATTTTTCATGTTTAGGTCCAGAGCACGAAAAGAGAAAACTAAGCTCATACCAGGTGTTTATTTTCCATAAGTTTAGTCCTTCATGTCTGGAAAAGTGATAAACCTATGCCTGAGAATACTCTTTTCAATTCTGAATAAAAAAGAGTGCTCATTTTTCGTAATTTATCTACATGATCCGAAAAAGAGATAAACTACCACCAATGTAGATGCCCATTCACATATTCTTAACGATCATGAATGGACAAGTTTCTTGGAAGTTGAGTTTGTTTTGAGGAGTTAGAGCTGGGCCTAAATAAACTCCATATCTTTCCAATGAAGCTTTAACGAGTCTGGTAAATTCAACCTGCGACCTCCTTACTATTTTTAACGAGCTCGAAGGAGAGCAAAAATTATTATCTGGTAAGGAGGAGAGTGTCATAGGTAGTCTAAACTAGTTCCAAGCGCAAGGAACAAACCTATGCATAATGCAAGGAACACGAGCAGGATAAAAACACTCGGGGAATGTCTCCTCAAGGTAAAAGGTGTCAAGTTGCGAAGGCAAAATGATACAAGGTTGACCGATCATGACATCAGAGATGAGGGCTTATACAACGAGCTAAGAGTGTGGAATCCAGCATCAGGCTCATAAGTGCGAGAAGCATACATGAAAATGTAGTTACAAATTGAACAGCCAGGCGAGGACAATAAATAGTTGTGAATCCAACTAAAAATCTTATCTCCAAGAAACAACAACATCATAATCACATTCAGAATAAAATATCTGATGCAGGTCACTTTAGAAGAAACACATGCAACTTTTCTATCTTCTAGAAAAGGTGTAATCAAGGCAGAATCAATAGAAGAGGAATCTATCATGCAAAGGCCCAAGCGTTTATGATCAATAAGCTCAACTTTAGAAGAAAAGAAAAAAATAGCAAGGGAGATAGATTCTGCAGGAACAAACTCAGTATCACAGGATTTGAAAAATTCATAAGAAAAATAAAAGTCATCAGGATCACTGACTTGTTGTTCAAAGGAAGAGTCCAAAGACTCAATATTACCAACATAAGAAGACCTATCAATGGGAAGATCATGATTACTAAGCAAATCAGAGTTATACTTAGTCACAATTAAACCAACATCCAAAAGAAGGTCAGACTATATCAAATAATCTAGGAAGACTTCATCTAAAGGAAGGAGATTATTCGAGATAGGAAACATGTCTAAACTTTCAAATGGATCGAGAAAGTGGAGAGTAGGATCCAAAATATGTATAGGATGACTCATCTATTCAACTACTAGGACCAAGTCCCGAGAAGGTAAGCATGAAAATAGAGGATGCTTCTCAGTAGGAATTGAACGCAAAGGACATGAGGCCACATAGCTCACCCATGGTGGGGTAGTGTCTATAGAAACACTCGTAATCAATAAAGGAAAGACCTGGTCTCTAGTTGCGTTAGGAGAGGGATCAAGAAAATCCAACTGATCGATAGTGACAATTTCTTCGCCATGATTTAAGTACATCATAGAAAATAATGTTCACACCACAGCTTGCTTGGCATAGACATAATCATGCCCAAGGATCATATTCAAGTACAAAGGGTCTTCTATTACCATGAAGTCAACTAAGACGGCCTTCCCACCCAAAGTAACAGGTTCTTGAGAAAGAATTCCCAAGGTTGTACTAGTTCTTCTAGAAAGTGCCAATAACTGACTAGTTGTCAACATAAGGATGGCAGATCCCATGCCTTGCCAAGCACGAGCAGACAAGATGTTAGATTTTTATCATTAAGCTAGAAATACATTAGGATCTATAACGAAGAGAATAACAACCACAACAATCAAACAGAAGAGACAACGAACACATTGTTTATCCTCGGGGAAACCATAAATGGTGAAAACCCCGCAACTTCCTCAGAGATAGAATCAACACCAAAAGTAAAACCCAAAAAATTAAGTTATCTCCCGAAAGCAGTAACCTTGTTTCTATCTACCCCTAGTGTCTTCTCCTTCCTCAACTATGCGCTACACTTGAGTGTGTGTGAGATGTGTGATAAATAGAGAGGCCAAATCTCTATTTATACTAATTCCTGAATTGACTAAACCCTACTAGGGCCGACCTAACTAGGAGAGTCTAATAACCCTAGTGCCCCAGAACTATGGGGATTTTAACCCTTAACCAATAGGAGGGTTACCCACAATGACTTGATATGACTTGTTTACATTACAGATCTTCCCAATAGGAACATCGGGGCATGACATGACTCAAGTACATCCCAGAATAAACATCGGGTTACAATATATAAGAAATACAAGTGAAATACATTCTGAAGTTACATATACATCAGCACTCCCTCTTAACTAGGAAGGTATTCTTTCGACACAATTTTCAACACAAGTCTTCTTCTTTGTGTCTTCTGGATCATCATTGAGTGCTCATCATATTCAAGTCATCTTCATCTTCAAGTCATATTTATCTTCCGATCTGGATCATCACTCAATATGGATCACCAGTGGACATCATCATTGGATCTCGATCATCACTGGATCTATATCATCAATGGACATCATCACTGGATCTGGATCATCACTCGATCTGGATCATCACTGTTGGATCATCATCACTCGATTTGGATCATCACTGAGTCATCATCATGGGTGCTATCTCTTGATTCTTCTTGTCGTAGGAATCTCTACAGAGCCAGCCCTTTTTCATGCTAGATGTACATCTACAGAGACAGTCATTTTTCATACTGGATGTATCATCACAGAGCTAGTCCTTTTTCATACTAGATGTGGAACACACATAGAGCGATTCATTTTTCATACTGGATGATTCTTCACAGAGCTAGTCCTTTTTCATACTAGATGTGGAATCTACACAGAGCTAGTCCTTTTTCATACTAGATGTGTCTTCATAGAGCCAGTCCTTTTTGATACTGGATGTGGCATCCACACAGAGCTAGTCCTTTTACATACTAGATGTGTCTTCACATAGCCAGTATTTTTTCAGACTGGATGTGGCATCACCAAAGATCTAGTCCTTTTTCATACTAGATGTGTCTTCATAGAGCCAGCCCTTTTTCATGTTGGATGTGGCATCCACACAGAGCTAGTCCTTTTTCATACTAGATGTGTCTTCACAGAGCCAGTCCTTTTTCATACTGGATGTGGCATCCACACAGGGCTAGTCATTTTTCATAGTATATGTGTCTTCATAGAGCCAGCCCTTTTTCATGTTGGATGTGGCATTCATAAAGAGCTAGTCCTTTTTCTTACTAGATGTGTCTTCATAGAGCCAACCCTTTTTCATGATGGATGTGGCATCCACATAGAGCTAGTCCTTTTTCATACTAGATGTCTCTTCATAGAGCTAGGCCTTTTTTATGTTGGATGTGGCATTATCACATACATCTAACAATGGAAGGAACCAATCCTCTCACCATGTCACAATTATTACATCTGACCATGGAAGGAACCAATCCTCTCACCATGTCGAAAAGGCACAGCACTTACATCTGACCATGGAAGGAACCAATCCTCTCACCATGTCAGAAAGGCACAACACAGACACATCACTTCCTCTTAGGAGGAATATCGATCTAGAGAACACCAAGCTTCTTTCTAAAGTACTCAAACTTCACCCTAGCCAATGGCTTAGTCAACACATCAGCTATCTTTTCGTCTGTTGCAACATACTGGATCTTCACTACTCCTCTCTGCAGCATATCCCTGATATAGTGATACTTGATCTTGATATGCTTCGACTTGTCATGGAATACTGGATTCTCTGAAAACTTTACACAACTCTCATTGTCATAGTATATACAGGTAGCATCTAACTGGAGATCAAATAAATCAGACAGTAGCTTCCTTAGCCATACTACCTCACAACTAGCTGAATAGGTTGCAACATATTCTGCTTCAATTGTAATTAATGCCACACATGATTGCTTCCTGATAAACAAAGAGATCACACCTGATCCCATACTAAAGAAACACCTTGAAGTACTCTTCCTATCGATGGCATTGCCTACCCGATCTAAATCAACATAACCCTCCAGGTTAATCCTTTGATCAGTCTTATAATTGAGCTAATAATCAACTGTACCGTTTAGGTACCTCAGAATGTGCATTGCAGCAGTCAAGTGAACATGTCTTGGATCTGTCAAGTATTGGCTTAGGATGTTCATAGCAAAGCAAATATCTAGTCTCATGTTCATCGGGTACATCAAGGACCCAATAATCTAACGATACATCGTGGCATCAATTGAATCTGATGAAGCATCACTCAATAGCTTCAGATTCGGTGCCATAGGTGTGGTTAATGCCTTGCATTCCATCATCCCAAATATCTTCAGGATCTCTACTGCATACTTCCCTTATCCAAGGAAGATTCCATCTGCATTCTACCATACCTCCATACCTAGAAAATAATGCATCATACCCAAGTCCTTCATTTCAAACTCAGAAGCAATCTTTCTCTTCGTATCAGCAATCAACCCATCCATACCTGTCACAAATAGATCATCTACATATAGTAGAAGCATCATTGGGTTGCCATCTTCAACCTTGTAGTAAAGGTTGGAATCTGCTTTACTCTTGGTAAAGACAAAACTGGATAGAAAGCTGTCAATTCTACCGTACCATGTCCTTGGTGCCTATTTCAATCCATACAGGGCTTTATTCAATCTACACACATGAGACTCCATGTCATGTATCTCAAAACTGACTGGCTTCTCCACATACACTTCATCTTCTACTACACCATTCAAGAAAGTAGTCTTGACATCCATTTGGTGTATCTTCCATTTCATCACTGCAGCCAGAGCAAGTATTTATTTGGTGGAAGTGTATCTGGCTACAGGTGCAAATATTTCTTCATAGTCTATTCCTTCTTTCTAGGAGAAACCACGAGCAACAAATATTGCTTTATATTTCTATATGCTACGATCTATAGCATGGTTAATATTGTATATCCATTTGGAAGTTACAACCGACTTCCCTTCTGGTCTTGGGACAACATCCCAAAAATCATTATTCATGATCGATTGATACTCTTTGATCATAGCATCCTTCCATTCTTTTCGTTATGCTGCTTATTCATAATTGGAAGGTTCTTTATCAATGAAATCACATAGTAATGCTACATAACTGGAATAGGATCTAGTCCTCTTTCTTTCTCTGATATTCTCTTTTGGAACCCCATATCTTTCCATACCTTGGATAATATTTTATACCCAAGTAGGTTTCCTCTTGTGAGGATTCTTCTCCTGTGGTGGATCTACAAGTCTTTTTGGTTCTTCAAATTCTTGATCTTCTTCTTGAGTTTCTTCGTTCATGATTGTATCATGAATTCTGGGAGCTTCTGCTTCTTCAGGTTCTTCAACAGGTTTCTTTCTGGATTTGATGTAGGCTGAATATTTGTCAAATGTTACATCTCTGCTGATGTTAGTCTTCTTGAACCCAGGGAAGTATATTCTGCAAGCCTTTAAGCTTTCAAAGTATCCCATAAATATACCCTTCTTTCCGGAATGATCTAATTTTGTCCTCTTATCTTCTGGAATGTGTATGTACACTGGACAGCTGACTATTCTGATATGGATGACTTCTAGTTTCTTTCCGGAGAAGACTTCTTTAGGAGTCTTGTTCTCAAGTACTCTATGTGGAGTATGGTTCTATACATACACCGTTGTACTAGCTACTTTTTCCCAAAGATGCATAGGAATATCTTGATCATGAAGCGGCTTCCATGATAGTTCTATTCGTCCTTTCTGCAATCCCCTTCTATTGTGGATTATAAGGAGTGGACAACTCCCTCTTAATCCCTGATTCTTTACATAGTTCTTTGAACTCATTCGAAGTGAATTCTCCGCCATTATCTGATCGAAAATTACTGATCTTATTTTCAGTGTGGTTCTCGATCAAGGATTTGAATTCCTTGAACTTGCTGAATACTTCATCTTTGTTCCTCATGAAGTAAATCCATGTCTTCCTAGAAAATTCATCAATAAAAGAAACATAGTATGCATACCCGCTTAGAGAACTTGATGACATTGGTCTGCATACATCAGAGTGGATGATTTCCAAGATTCATTTTGCCTTGCTCTCGCTACATGGAAATGTCTTGTTTGTATTCTTTCCTTTCGCACATCCTTTGCAGACCCCATCATGTTCTGCTTGAATTTCTGGAAAACCTTCNAAGTGGTAGTGCTCTGTAATGCACATGTGCAAGCCTTCTATGCCAAAGTTCATTTGGTTCTACTGAGTCATGAACCAAAGCTTGTTCTGGTTGGCCCTTCAAATTGTATAGACCTCCTTCTTGTTCCCCAATCACTATTGGATCGTCAAAAGTCTTTCCCTTTGGACACATAAGAACTTGGCCATCTACGAAAGCAAGCTTCATTCCTTTTGCATCCAATGCAGATATGGAGAGGAGGTTCTTCTTTAGTCTTGGAACAAATAATAGATTCTTCATCTTCATAGAATTTCCAGAGTCTAGTATATAAGAGGATTCACAACTACCTTTTATTGGATACTTGTAGTCATCCCCAAGTTTCACCTTGTGAGGTGACTCACGTTCAGATAGCTTCACAAATGATTCTTTGAATCCCATCATGTGATTGGAAGCACCACTGTCTATGAGCCAATCATTGCTTCCATTTGAAACAGTTCCCGTAAGATCAGAGATCAGCACATATTCTTCATCACTTGAAGAAAGACTTTCTTGTCTGACTCTCTTTATGGAAGGTTCATCATCCTCTATAGCATGAGCATGATGTCTTCTCTTGTTTTCCTTCTTCTTCTTTAAGTTCCTTTTATTAGGGAAGAATCTGGATATGCAACCTTTCTCATCACATGGGTAACATCTAATGGTAGACAGATCTCTTTTAGGGTGTGAGATGTTACCTTTGGAGTGATGATGGTTCCTTCTGGTTATCTTGGAGGGAACTGTGAGAGCTTGATCTTCATTTTCGATCTTCTCTTCTCGAGGTGATGTCCGAGATTCTTCTTGAGAGAATTCTTCCCATAGTCTACTAAACTTGACTAACTTCTTTATGGCATAGATCCCTTAAATGAAAGAGTCCCATGATTTAGGGAGACCATTCAAGGTGGTCATTACAATCTTTGCATTTTGCAATTCTTTATCTGCTACTTCCAGCTGTTCCTTGATCTGAGATACTCTTGTAAAGTAAGATTAATAGTCTCAGCATACTATATCTTTACATTCTTCAATTGGTTTCTCAGAGTCATCTTCCTGTTTATGTTCTTACCTTCAAACAATTTGGTTAGGGCATCAAACATAGCTTTAGGTGTCTTGAGGGAGGACACCTGTGGTATGAGGTGATCCTTGATAGAAACAACAATGATTCTCTTTGCCATAACCAACTTCTTCTTATGTAAGGCCTTATCCTCATCTCCCTCTGGAACTAGAACCTCCTCATTGATATAGGAGTCCAAGTCATTTTCTTCGAGGACCAGGGAGATCCTATGCTTCTAGGCTCAGAAGTTATTAGCTCCCTCAAGATTTTCATAAAGCTTGGTATGATGAGACATCTTAATTGAGAAGCTCAAATGGAAATACATAATATTTATATCTTACCAGGTCAAGATGTCGGATCTAGATTTGGAGCTGAAATCCTGTAGTGCTAGTTCAATAGCAAATTAGGGTTTTTCTTTTCCGGAGTTTTGTCCCACCAAA
Organism: Pseudotsuga menziesii; assembly: GCA_001517045.1. Taxonomy (NCBI): domain Eukaryota; kingdom Viridiplantae; phylum Streptophyta; class Pinopsida; order Pinales; family Pinaceae; genus Pseudotsuga; species Pseudotsuga menziesii. The sequence goes on along the minus strand of LPNX010771930.1, from coordinate 737,671 downwards.
TGCTTTGAATTTGATCCCTAAATTTTATTTTGGGGAGGAGATCAATCCAAGTCTGGGCTCACTGAAAAATTCCTCTTCTGTGAAAAGCCCTAATTTATGGCAGTAGTGTCGGGTCCAAAACTGAAAACCTCAGAACTAGATTTTGATTCGACAGAAAGATGCGCCCTAAGGAGGAGAGTTAATCCAACCTTCTTTTTCTGAAAATCTATGGAGGAAGATCCACTAAGTAGGAATACCTAGTTCCCATAGCTGCACAATCTCTTCTTCTCAGGTTAGCTCTGATACCATGTTAGATTTTTATCATTAGGATATTTAACTGAGAGAATAAAAAGCACAACAATCAAACATAAGGGAGAATGAACACAGTTTTTATCATCGGGGAAACCATAAATGGTGAAAACCCCACAACTTCCTCAGATATAGAATCATCACCAAAAGTAGAACCCAAAATAGTGAGTGATCTCCCGACAGCAGTAACCTTCTTCTATCTAGCCCTAGTGTCTTCTCCTTCCTCAACTATGTGCTACACTTGAGTGTGTCTAAGATCTGTGATAAATAGAGGCGCTAGATCTCTATTTATACTAATTCTTGACTTGACTAAATGCTACTAGGGCCAACCTCACTAGGAGAGTCTAATAACCCTAGTGCCCTGGAACTGCAGGGATTTTAACCCTTAACCAATAGGAGGGTTACCAACAATGACTTTACATTACTTGTTTACATTATAGATCTTCCCGATAGGAAAATTGGGGCATGACATGACTCAAGTACATCCCGGAATAGACATCGGGTTACAATATATAAGAAATACAAGTGAAATACATTCTAAAATTACATATACATCAACACAAGATACTAACTGAGTCTCGTTCATCAACAATACAACGATAAACCATGTATTGTTCAACTTTGACCTTTATCTAGAAAGGTGCATCAGAAGGAAGGCGTGACTCAACTAGGCTATCCCAATCAAAGGAAGCAATCCGAGAGCTTGATGGGAGTTGATCCAAAGTGAGTTCAATGCCCCCTTGTTGAGTAAGTTTTGAACTAGCAGTGAAGAAAATGTGACTAGCAGACACTTCACTCTCCACAGGAAGACTGGGATTGATCGATAATGGAATCAATTCAATCACTTCATGAAATTGACTCTCTGAAGGAAGAGTGGGATTGACTAAAGATGACATTGGTTCAATCACATAAGGATCACTCTCAAAAAGAAGAGTTGGGTGAACCAAAAGATAGGAAGGTCTAACCACTAGATCAACCAAAGGTTGAGTAGGTTGTTGAGAAACTATAGGTTGTTTAGGAGAATGAAATCCTTGAGTCTCAGACCACACTCCTCACACCTTTGCGAGAGCAGGGCACTGGTGAATAAGATGATCTCCCTCACATAACTTATGAGGGAGCTTAAGTTTGTACTTTGAACAACCAATTTCCTCAATGGTGTCAACATCACTAGTAGTGGCTGATTTTTTGCTCTCAGCATGATCCATAGAGGCTAAGAGTTTGCCACCAACATGACCACCAGAGGCTGGGTGACTGGCTCCAACTTGACTAAGAGACGTTGGTTGTTGAGAGAATTCAAGATGTTCAAACACAGGATGACCATGAAACCAAAATCTTCATAACTCTGAGATGGAAGGGAATGTATAAGTATGGTCGTGTCCCTCACAAAGCTTACAAGGGAACTTGGGATTGTCTTTTGAATGGTTATTGTTTTCAACAGATTCAACATGAGTTGCAGTGGCTAACTATTTTCTCTCAGCATGAACCATAGAGGCTGAGAGACTATCCCCAGCATGACCTGCGGAGGCTGAGAGACTGGGTCCAATATGAACTGTATAGGTTGGATAGGCACCACCAACATGATCACTAGAGGCTGGATGGTGAAAATATACTTGACTTGCAGAGGTTGAGTGCTTATATACAACATGACCTGCAGAGGTTGGATAGGTGCCCCCAGCATGAATTGCATAGGATGTGTGGTATGGTTCAACTTGACCTGCAGAGGTGGAACGAGTGCCCCCTTGCTTATGTGCCTTCTTCCTATTCCTCCTTCTTTTACTCCTTTTATACTATCGGTTACTAGTATCAGTATTTTCACTGCATGAGGTAGAAGGAGGAGGTGAATAAAATATAGGTGAAGGGGAAGTAGTGTTTTGATGCCCTTGATATAACTAGCTTACTTCAGAAGCATCAAGAGCATTCATGACAGTTGGAGTGGAAAAAAACCACACCAGTAGCCCTAGGGTGAATCCAGGTAGATTCAAGGTGGCCATCAAAGGAACACCAACATTCCCTATGAGAAGAACAGTTCCCAGCATGGGGATCTCTTAATTCGTGTTCAAAGGGGTGTTAGACATAGTTTCAAACAATAAGACAAATACTGAGGTTGACAAGAAACCAAAAGTATAAAGCACACACATGAAGGAAAACTAAGTAGAGACAAACCACGTGGCACTAACTAAAAATTCCTAAAACCAAACAAATAAACAATTATAAGATATGCCTTCAAGAAGAAAGCTAATAGACAGTTACTTGACATCCCTGTAGATGTTTTTAGGTACAAGTGGAGGAATCACCCAACCTCCCTCCCACACCTTCTATTGGGGTTCCCTTCCAAGCCCATTGTTGAGGCCTGGAAATTCACAGGCAACAACAACAAGGGATTCTCCCCAGTCAACGTTCCCAACTAGCCCGTGACTATTTGGTGTAGGGAATTTGTCTAGTTTGTGTTCCAGCTATCGTATATCAGGTAACAAAAATAAAAAGGTTTTACCAGTTGCGGCCCGATCCACCGTGTATATTTTTGTATTTTTTCAGTTTTAAGTATGACATGCAAATGCCTATATAAAATGCAGATTGATTGAGAATGCAAGGAGTGTTCACAATTTGATGCACAGGTTCTTACCTCTCGTCTTAGGCTCTCCTACATCTAAATCACACACACAACAAGAAATTAAAACTAATTACCTAACCTATCCCTAGAGAGAAAGATTGTCACTTATTAATGAGTAGTGTATTTTGTGCATGCATTGTAATAAGAAATCATAGATAGCTGATACTTCTTTCAAACACATGAACATTTAAAGATATTTGAAAAACTAGATAGCCAATTGTTTATGAACAACATCCATTACTCATAGTGGAAATTTCCATAAAATAAACTACAGATCACTCATACAAGAACATAGGTTCAAAGAGTTAGAACGATCTCACAGTTAATGGACAAAAAAGATGAAAACGAAATAGTTCCTCTTCAACAAATCCATAGCATAACATTTGAACATTCCACCAAGATTTCTCCAACATGCAAACTATAGTTATTTATTGCAAAAGGAAATAGTTCTTCTTACAATATGTCTTCACCAATCTAACTGGTAAAAAGTCCCTCTTCATGTCTAGATTCTCTATATCTATACAAAAGAACAAAATTGTTGGGCTGCCCACACAATGACTCTTGGGCTTCCCCAACTCTTCACCTCCCACATTTTATTTCATTAAGTGCTTACAATATATTACAATAAAATGAATAAGATGCTTATGAGGAGGGTCCCGCTTGACTATTCAAAAATTTCTTCCATGTTGAAGCTTCTAAGGCAATACTTTCAAATTTAGAAGGTTCTAGGAAATGAATATTTATTTCGAACTTAGCAGCCTGATTTTTTATGACTTCTATTCTAGTTGTGCTCAGGCGAAGTTGGTCTTCCAACAGTTGCACACTAACCGCAGAATGATCTACTTCATTCCTCAAGGTCTCTTCATCTAAAGATTTAATGTGTTGTATCCTTTATTCATGTTCATGATACCTCCTTTGTAAAATTTCCAAAAACAGGTTGTGGTCTGGAAAATTATCCATTCTTTGCTCAGCCTCTACCTGGCATCGATTAGAAGTCTCCTAAAGAATTTTGTACAAACCCCTTTTGTCTTCTTAACAACCTTCTTGAATCCCTCGTTTTTGTTTATGGTAAACTCTAGTAAATCATAGTATTTCCTTAGGGCTTGCTGATCTTTTGATGGTATATCTGTAGGGGCTTCTTCCTTCACTTCTAATCTCTCCATCCTTCCTGTTAGGACTTCTAATATGTCCTTTGATTTGTCAACCAAGTACATAGAGGTTTCCAAAATCTCTTCCAGCTGACTGTCCACTTGCAAGACCTTGCACCTCTCTTCCTATATGGCCACTTGCAGCTGGTGCATCTTGCTTCTCTATCCCAGAACGTGCTCCTTGAAAGGATGAATACTAACATGTTGTTCCTTGGCCTCTCTTAGAGATGCTATCAATGAGGTAATTTGTCCTTTAAGCTCTACATTCTGCCCTTGATATTGCCTCTCAGATTCCTCCAAGTTAGCCTTCCGCAACTCCAACTCCCCTATCCTGCCTAGCGGCTGCTCCTTCTCTGCCCTCAACCTTTGACATTATTGCTGCACTTTCTCTAAACTTTCTTGGGCAGCCTCCATAGATATCTTCTATACTTGGAGGAACTGAAGCTCAGCTTTTGAAGACTTTATTCCTCATTGTATGTCTTCAAACTTTCTCTTCAACCTATTATTTTCATCTCTTTCCTTTCTTAGGGTATCTTTGAGATAGGAAGAGGACTTCTTTGACTGCTGAAGATCAGTCATTATTCTATCCACATTTTCCTCAGAAGCAGGGATCAATGCAGCCCCTGCTCTGATAGTGAACCTGGGGTCCTTGTCAGTCCCATACACTACAGTTGTATCATTTATCATTTTACCAGACTACCCCCTAGATTCGACCTTTCTCTCGGTCCTTTTTACAATCCTTTTACTTTCCTTACCATAAAAGATAGTGTTGAAATGTGGTACATATTCCCCTTTCTTCTCTTCAAAAGGTATTAGCCTAAGAGTGGGGACCATATCCTATCGTGGTGTGCTGCTAGTAGCCGCTTCAGGATCTTGAATATCAGGGTTCCCCAAGTCCTAAGCCTAACTGTTTGCTATATCAGAAGTTGAGTGCTCTGTCACTGTCTCTATCAGCTTTACATTTTCTACTTCCTTCTTCTTCATCTCCTCGTCCATCTTTCTTTTCTTTTCTTCTTCCTCGCTCCTGGCAGCTTCTTCTGCCTTTTTGGCTGCCTCTTGTGTAGCTCTTCCCTTTTCCTCCTCTTCTCCTTTGAGCCAGCCTTCGACCTCTTGTGCTAGTCTCCAAACATCTTCATTTATTTTTCTAGTTTCCTCCTCCTCGGCCTTTGCTTGCTCATCCTGTCCTTTTCCACCTTTGGTGGTGATTTTCTTCTTAAACCTTCTTCTTAAGGCTGTCATATTTTGTGCACTGTGGAAAATGGATTCCTCTTTGTCCCAGTGGCTGGTGTATTCAAAATGTACATTCGCCTCTTTACAGTGCTCTGCCACCTTATTCCAGGAAGCATTCCTATGGAAATGCATTTCCCCAAAATGGAGTTTCCCTAACTCTTCCACGAATTCGTCAACTTTCTTTACTCTAGTAAACTTGTAGCTTCCCAACCTGAATGGAAAAGGAGGGTAAGTTTCTTTCTTGTGTTCAAAAATAAATCTCCCTATGCAATCTAAAAAGACGTGTCTAACTGCCTCTTTGTGGACTTCATAGTAAGTGGCATACTTAGGAAGTAGTGAAGGTGCTCTAGAGCATCCAAACATTCTAAAATATAATCCATCCTCTGTCAAGTAATAGTCTGCATATTCTTCAATCACCTGCAATGCCTCCTCCAACATGCAGTTGCACTCTTTCAAGAAAATCAAGGTATACAATGGCATAATGAAGTGCTCACTCACTTCCCTATAGTGACTATGGTATTTGTGGGTCCACAGTGGCTTGTATGGTGAGTAGACTGGTGTTCTTTCCCGGTCCCAAATACACCTCAGATTGGAGAAGGGTTGGTTGCACAGTATGTAATCTATCAATATAGAGCTCATGTAGAACTCTGATCTCTTCTGAGACACCCCTCGTAGTGCTCAAGCAATTCAAGCTGAAAGGTTGTTGGACAAAATGTATGCCCAGTTAAACACTGTCCCCTGTGTCGCAACATAGAAAATGATAGGCACCCACTCCAATTTGAATCTTTTACCATGGGCCTTCACAAAAAATCCGGTTCAGCATCAGAGCAATGAACCTGTAAGGGGTTCTTAGACTTGCAGTGTCATATTCCCCAGTCGGCCTAGTTCTAAAATTCTTGCCAGGCATGAGCATCCTTTTCAGTGTCTCGACTAGTTCCATCCTGATGGCCTTCAGCCAGTCTTCAGTTAGGTATACTTGTGCTTCTGGTAAGTGGTAGGCTAGTGCTACATACCCAGGGCTATAAGCAGCATAGCCCTGTTTATCAACATTTGCTAAAATCATGGTGGTTACATCTTCCCTGGGAAGAATCCACCCAATCACCTCTGAGAGGGGAAAAAGCTCAGGCCTAGTAGCAATTTTCATTAATGAATACCTTTCTATACTAGCATAGATGGTTTCTTCTTCAAAACCTATGTCAAGTACTTCTCGGCGCATAATTAATCTGTAAATTCCCCCCCATTGATATTCGGGTTCCACACCAACTGTGCATTTGGTGTCCTCGTAGGCGTATTCGACTCTGGTAACGATTTTGACTTTGGGTTGCTCTTCAACTATAGGATCTTTCTTCTGATCCTTAGACATCTTGAATTCTGAGGTATTTCCCTGTCATATACATGAATTTCTTTTAGGTTCTGTTGGGTCATTTCTAGATAACATTCAAAGATAAAGACAACGATATAAGCATTTTACCTCATCTATGCTAAACATGAGTGCAACTATGAAAAAAAATAAAATAAAAATAAGCAAACAATGTTTGAAAATCAAATGCTCATGTCCAAAGACTAAAACCAACTCATAAAAAGCATGGGTTTTCTAAAACGACAAAAAATCCTCTTCCTAATGCTGAATAGAAAATAGTTTCAAAAACCCCCTCCTAGCATTGTGGATTACAATGTTACTCGGTGCATAATCTCAAGTGAGGACCCTGGAAGTGGTAGCGCACTAGAAGATAAGGGAAAGCTAGCTTGCTGTAAAAACACTCACTTCATGGTCTGAACAGGTAATGCACTCGGAACGTAAACTGGGTCGGGGTTCATCTTCGAGTTTGAAAAGTATCACCCTAAGTGGGAAATTAAAACAACATCGTGGTCCTGGTTTGTGAAGATGAGGGTGACCAAACTATGGAACCAGATTCACAGCATCCTGGCAGAAAACCATGAAAATGCTCCCTCGGATGGCCACATGCAGACTAGGGGAGACTGGTGCAGATAGCGTAATGGCCATCTGCACTGGTTTCCCCAGCAATCGAATGCGGTATTCAAAAACTCAATGGCCATGATATTTATCATCAAAAAACTAAGAAACCCCCCATCGGGCAACCATACGCTTAACTCAAAAATATGTAGAGGCCGAGATGGGAAAACCTAGGAAAACACTAACCACAGAGATAGCAAAAGTAGTTTGACCAATAAAATGGAACGGAAAAATGGGCATGAGGGCCTACCTGGCACTGTGCTGCGTGACTAGTGGAGGAAAACTGGTGAACTTCCATGGCGGAGCCACCTAGGAGCGAAGGTACTGACAACGAAATTCTTGGTCGGCTCGAGCGAAAATGACAACATAGAGAAAAATCCAAAATAAAAACAAAAAATGAAACACCCCAAACCCCACTCTATATACGTCGCGGTCAACATGCAATTGGTGGGAAAAATCAGATCATCGGGCGGCAAAAAGGATATGGGATCGACGACGAAGTTACTATCTCCTTCGCAACGGCGAATGAAGAAAACGTTGAAATTCCCACAATGCCATTTGCGGGAGAAACAAATCATCACTCGCATCAAAGCTCGCGAGACTAAGACCTTGGGTCAATAGTTGGTTAGAGAGCCGTAATGGTGAAAACATAAATAGAATGAGTTCCATAGATTGACAAAATCAGAGTCAAAATAAACATGCATCAAGCAAATAAATATCGACCAAGCGGAACAAATAAATCAAACTATCAGAAGCGTAGTTCTTTCTAGAGCCGCAACGACGAAAGTTAAAAAAAAACCCAGGATTGGTGAGCCAAAATGGAGGGGATCGAAAAAGGGTGAAACAACTCTCAGACAACTTCGCAGAACCTTTTCCGCAACGGTAGAATACTTATAGACACGGGCTCCGATGGGATTTCAAAACAACTGCCGATAAAGAAGAATACATCGGAGACCAAATACATTTGACTTTGGACTTGATGTCTGGTTCCTTTCCGCAATGGCGGATGCGCAGACGACTAGACTCCCGACTCAAAGTCCAAAACACTTCCGATGGCAAGGAAAAATTAATTCAAACATTAAAACATTTCCCGCATAGAAGTAATCTTTATTCAAACATCAGGAAAAACCAAAAACTGAGCAGAAAATGAATCAAAGGAGGGTCCCAATTTTTTTGAATTTTGGGAAATCATTGCAACTGCAACAATTGGTGACTACCAGGTGAACCCCATATTTTTCAATCAACTTCTTCCCAGTAAAATATTGTTTAATCATTCAGCTCATAAGTTGAATACTTCTATCTGCTTGTATTCCTAAGATGGCAAACACATGCATTTAAATCATTGAGAACAGTCCATTCTTTGGGAAATGGGAACATCCAAAATAGTTGAAATTCTGGATGACTCTTTTCAGGCTTAGTAGGTGAGTTTTATTTTACCTTTGTCTTTGCGTAGTTTCTAGATTGGACACCATAGGATCGTAACATATGGCAAACTGAACTTTTCATTTGTTCCTCATCCCCATGCCACTTGCACTTTTGTGCCCTTTTGAAATTTTGTTCTTATGAGTCCTCCATCTATTTTTCTTTTTGAATTTTTTTATTCAGGCTCTTCCATCCATAGCGCCCTTTTGTGTGAGAGATGTATTTACTTTTCAGCCACGGACGGAGAAGAAGTTTTAGCAGATTTATATTCATATTTCTGATACTTTGCTTTGATATGTATTGCTTCTTTTACGAGTTTTGACTCTTAACAGCCTTTAGGATTTTTACATCATGGCATGGGATCATTTATATATAATAAACTGTTTACCTTGCTTCCTTTATGTGGGTCCTTTGCTATTACTCCCTAGGACATCTTAGATGTGAAATGGATGGAGCCTCGAAATAGTATTCCAAACCTCTTAATTCTGAATACCAAAATAACCAGAAATAAAGCGGTAAATCAAAGCAAAACTGCATCAAATTATTTATGTACAAAGTCATTAAATCAAAAGAAAAATAAAATTCTTCCCACCCCTGAAAATCTTTCAACTTATGAATCAAGGGGATAGGCTGGGTTGTAGACATGAGATACCTAACCATGGTCTAATTATGCTATTTTTGAAACCAAAACTATGTCTACCGATTTACCATTAATCTCATCAGCCTGTGAAAGTTGAAGGAGATTAGACTGAGTGTTAGTCATATTGCTGGCTTTTTCTAAGGCATGATATCTTAGTTCAAGCTCTGTTAGATAATTCCCCAAAACAAAATTAACAGATTCATTACCTTCTTCCAAGTTGGTGATATTGTGTTTCATGTAAGGTTCTCTCAATATTTTGATTTGATTTGGGATCCCCTTATGAGGCAACCACAAATGTGACCAATCTGAAGCAAAATACCCATTTAACCTTGTGGACCAATCATGATTTAGAATAAGTCCATATCCATCCAGTATGTCAGCCACCACAATATCAATAAATTGACATATCTTGTTGTTTGCAGATAAACGAATGAGAACATTCTCCATTTCTCCCACTACTTTGACATTAGTTTTGTCTGGTTGAGTGATTTCCCAAGTAGTAGGTTTCAGCTGTCCATTAATTTGTTTGCAAACTGCAAGTGGCATAACATTCACTGATGATCCAGAATCTACCAAACAATTATGCACCTTCTGATTTAGCATTTCCAGAGTCAAAAGGAAATTTGGGGTTCTAGCTTCCTCTTTCCCAATTGATTCGACCTCTTCTTCTACAGGTTGGTTTTCAGTGGGCATCTCTTCCTCTGACTCTTTAGGATTTTCAGTATTTTCTTTGTTAACACCTACTTTTTTTTTCATAGGTTTAGTACGCTTGTTGATCTGCTCCATCTCTTGGCTGAAAATGGTAATTTTGAGTATTTTATCTTCAACATTGTTCTTTGGCTGTCTCCTAACATTCTCTTGCAATTTTTTGATTTTTGAAATTATTGAATTGTCTTTACTTACCAAGCTCATGTCTTTTGTTGTTGTTGGTATGTTATCAGGTTTAAGACTACTTTTTTCTGTATCAAACAGCGAGACACAATCTCATAAAAACATGGTATCATTTTCTTGTTTTTCTATAATCTGATTACCTTTTTCCTCTTCATTACTGTCCTCAGTAAATTTAGAATCCAAAATTTTATTTATTACCAATGTCATTGAATTTAACCATTGAGGACAATTCTTTTCACAATGGAGTTGTTGGTGAAAAGTGCAAAAATTATCCATCCCTACCTTTGTCAAATTCATGGATGCTGAATTGTGTGGAGGGGTCTTCAATTGGTTGTTATCTACCTTTTTTTTTGTAGTAAGGATTATAATCTATCTGAGATTCTTTTTCTTTCTCCAAATCTATTATTCTATTGGAAAGCTTTTGCACCGTCTTTAACATTCCCTCAAAATCATGTGATTGCTCCTCTTTAGGTTTAGACAGCAATAAGGCTCTTTTCCCAGCAAGTTTTTCTCCAGATTGCTCGGGATAGTCATATATACTTTCCTTTTCAGCCTCTACTCTTTCTGCTTCTTCATAAGTCTCAGCTAACGTAGGCTTAACTTGAGATTTTGTGAACATAGCCAAGTTAGGACCTAAAGCTAATGTATAATACTCAATCAGAACTTTATCGGAAGGCTTATCAGTTGTAGAGAAGTTCTTGAGGTAAGCTGAAAATCTTTGAGTAAAATTGTGTACCTTTTCATTCCTTTGTTTTTTTAAAGTGCCCAGACCTTTCATCAGTGCTGCATGCATCTTCTGGACTGCATAATTGTTTCTAAAAATCCTTTCAAAAGTATCCCAATATGGAATAGAGTTTGCAGGAAAACCAAAGTACCAGGAGGTTGCTTCTCATTTAAGGGTATGTGGGAAAATTCTACAAACAAAATCCTCATATTCCCCAGCCCTTAATCCTTCTATCGCCAAATAGAAACTTTGTAAGTGGTCATCTACTACAACCTTCTCATTAGGATCAAACTTAGGAAGCAACTTCTCAAAAGCTTGAGGTAAGTTATGCAATGGAGGTGTTAAGTTCAAGGGTGATTTGGCTTTCCAAGCCGGTGGTGGATTCAGTGGGTTAGGCTGGTTTGCATTTACACCTGCCATGAGTCTGAGTGGGGATTGAGGAGGTGAAAGAACAGGAGTTCGCCCAGGTGAACGGTAAGGTGTGTTTGGGCCTACTTGATTCAAAGGATGAACAACCTCCTGTAATGCTCCTTCTACTAGCCCTTCCAAGTCTCCAACCAACATTGAATCTTTCAAGATGGGACGATCTTTCCCCTTGTATTCTCTTCTTGTAAATTCAGGGATGATGGGTAATCCTCCAATACTCTTTACATAGGCCCATGTGTGTATCCTCGGATCATTTATCACTTGGTTGTCCAAAGAAAATAGATGTTCCCTATCCGTCTGAGTATTTGGATCAAGACACAGACTGTTTTCAAAATTATCACTGGTGGGGTTATTTCAAGAAAATGGGTTTCCTTGGCCAGCCATGCACTGGAGGCCCTCCTTCGAGCGCCAGAAACTATTGAGGCCTGGAAATTCGCAGGAAACAACAGAAAGGGATTCTCCCCAGTCAACGTTCCCAACAAGCCCATGACTATTTGGTGTAGGGAATCCGTCCAGTTTGCGATCCAGCTACCGTAGGTCAGGTAACAAAAATAAAAAGGTTTTACTGGTTGCGGCCCGATCCACCGTGTATATTTTTGTACTTTTTAGTTTTAAGTAAGACATGCAAATGCCTATCTAAAATGTAGATTGATTGAGAATGCAAGGAGTGTTCACAATGTGATGCGTAGGTTCTTACCTCTCATCTTAGGCTCTCCTGCATCTAAATCACACACACAGCAAGAAATTAAAACCAACTACCTAACCTATCCCTAGGGAGCAAGATTGTCACTTATTAATCAGTAATGTATTTTGTGCATGCATTGTAATAAGAAATCACAGATAGCTAATACTTCTTTCAAACACATGAACATTTAAAGATATTTGAACAACCAGATCACCAATTGTTTATGAACAACATCCATTACTCATAGTGGAAATTTCCATAAAATAAATCAGAGATCACTCATACAAGAACATAGGTTCAAAGAGTTAGAATGATCTCAGAGTTAATGGACAAAAAAACTGAAAACGAAATAGTTCCTCTTCAACAAATCCATAGCATAACATTTGAAAATTCCACCAAGCTTTCTCCAACAGGAAAACTGTAGTTATTTATTGCAAAAGGAAATAGCTCTTCTTACAATATGTCTTCACCAATCTAACTGGGAAAAAGTCCCTCTTCATGTCTAGATTCTCTATATTTATACAAAAGAACAAAACTGTTGGGCTGCCCATGCAATGACTCTTGGGATTCCCCAACTTTTCACCTCCCACATTTTATTTCATTAAGTGCTTACAATATATTACAATAAAATGAATAAGATTCTCATGAGGAGGGTCCTGCTTGACTATTCAAAAATTTCTTCCATGCTGAAGCTTCTGAGGAAATACTTTCGAATTCAGAAGGTTCTAGGAAATGAATATTTATTTCGAACTTAGCAGCCTCATTTCTTATGACTTCTATTCTGGTTGCGCTCAGGTGAAGTTGGTCTTGCAACAGCTGCACACTAACCGTGAAATGATCTACTTCATTCCTCAGGGTCTGTTCATCTAAATATTTAATGTGTTGTATCCTTTGTTAATCTTCATGATACCTCCTTTATAAAATTTCCAAAAAAAGGCTGTGGTCTGGAAAAGTATCCATTCTTTGCTCAGCCTCTACCTGGCATCGATTATAAGTGATCAGAAGTCTCCTAAAGAATTCTGCACAAGCCCCTTTTGTCTTCTTAACATCCTTCTTGAATTCCTCGACTGTGTTTATGGAAAACTCTAGTAAATCATAGTGTTGCCTTAGGTCTTACTGATCTTTTGATGGTAGATCTATAGGGGTTTCTTCATTCGCTTCTAATCCCACCATCCTTCCTGTTAGGACTGATAAGATGTCCCGTGATCCGTCAACAAAATATGAAGAGGTTTCCAAAGTCTCTTCCAGTTGAATGTCCACTTGCAAGACCTTGCACCTCTATTCCTCTATGGCCACTTGCAGCTGGTGCATCTTGCTTCTCTGTGTCAGAACGTGCTCCTTGAAAGGTTGAAGACTGACCTAATGTTACTTGGCCTCTCCTAGAGCTGCTCTCAACAAGGTAATTTTTCCTTTAAGCTATGCATTATGCCCCTGAGATTTCCTCTTAGATTCCTCCAAGTTATCCTTCTGCAACTGCAACTCCCCTATCCTGCTTACCAGCTCCTCCTTCTCTGCCCTCAACCATTTACATTCTTGCTACACTTTCTCTAGAATTTCTTGGGCATCCTCCATAGATCTCTTCTCTACTTGGACGAACTGAAGCTCAGCTTTTGAATAATTTATTTCTCGTTGTATGTCTTCAAACTTTCTCTTTAACCTATTATTTTCCTCTCTTTCCTTTCTCAGGGTATCTTCGAGATGGGAAGAGGACTTCTTTGAGTGTTCAAGATCAGTCATTATTCTATCCACATTGTCCTCAGAAGCATGGATCAATGCAGCCCCTGCTCTAATAGTGAACTTGGGGTCCTTGTCAGTCCCATAAACTACAGCTGTATCATTTATCATTTTACTAGAGTGCCCCCTAGTTTCGACCTTTCTCTCGATCCTTTTTACTATCCTTCTCCTTTCGTTATCATAAAAGATAGTGTTGAAATCTGGTACATCTTCCCCTTTCTTTTGTTCAAAATGGATTAGCCTAAGAGTGAGGACCATGGCCTATCCTGGTGTGCTGCTAGCAGCCGCTTCAGGATCTTGAATATCAGGGTTCCCCAATTCCTGAGCTTGACTGTCTGCTGTATCAAAATTTGAGTGCTTTGTCACTGTCTCTGTTAGCTTTAACTTTTCTGCCTCTTGCTTCTTCAACTCCTCATCCATCTTTGTTTTCTTTTATTCTTCCTTGCTTTTGGAAGCTTCTTCTTCCTTTCTGGCTGCCTCTTGTGCAACTCTTCTCTTTTCCTCCTCTTCTCCTTTGATCCATCCTTCGGCCTCTTGTGCTAGTCTCCTAGCATCTTCATTTCTTTTCCTAGTTTTCTCCTCCTCAGCCTTTGCTTGTTCATCCTGTCCTTTTCCACCTTTGGTGGTGATTTTCTTCTTAAACCTTCTTCTTAAGGATGTCATATTTTGTGCACTGCGGAAAATGGGTTCCTCTCAATCCCAGTGGCTGGTGTATTCAAAATTCACATTCGCCTCTTTACAGTGCTCTGCCACCTTATTCTAGGAATCATTCCTATGTAAACGCATTTCCCCAAAATGGAATTTCCCCAACTCTTCCATGAATTCGTCAGCTTTCTTTACGCTAGTAAACTTGTAGCTTCCCAACCTTAACAGAAAAGGAGGGTAAGCTGCTTTCTTGTGTTCAAAAAGAAAGCTCCCTATGCCATCTAAAAAGGCTTATCTAACTGACTCTTTGTGGACTACATAGTCAGTGGCATACTTAGGCAGTAGTGAAGGTGCTCTAGAGCATACAAACATTTTGAAATATAATCCATCCTCTGTCAAGTAATAATCTACATATTTTTCAATCACCTACAATGCCTCCTCTGACATGCAGTTGCACTCTTTCAAGAAAATCAGGGTATACAATGGCATAATGAAGTGCTCACACACTTCCCTATAGTGACTATGGTATTTGTGGGCCCATAGTGGATTGTATACTAAGTAGACTGGTGTTCTTTCCTAGTCCCATATACACCTCAGATTGGGGAAGGGTTGGTTGTACAGTATGAATTATATCACTATAGACCTCATGTAGAACTTTGATCTCTTCTGGGACACCCCTCGTAGTGCTGAAGCAATGCAGGCTAAAAGGCTATTAGACAAAATGTTTGCCCAGTTAAACACTATCCCCCGTGTCCCAACATAGAAAATGATAGGCACCCACTCCAATTTAAAGATTTTACCATGGGCCCTCCCAAAAATCCAGTTCAACATCAAAGCAATGAACCTGTAAGGGGTTCTTAGACTTGCAGTGTCATATTCCCTAGTCAGCCTAGTTCTAAAATTCTTTCCAGGCATGAGCATCCTTTTCAGTGTCTCGACTAGGTCCATCCTGATGGCCTTCAGCCAGTCTTCAGTCAGGTATACTTGTTCTTCTGGTAAGTGGTAGGCCAATGCTACATACCCAGGGCTATAAGTAACATAGCCCTGTTTATCAACATTTTCTAAAATCATGGTGGTTACATCTACCTTGGGCAGAATCCACCCAATCACCTCTAAGCAGGGAAAAAGATCAGGTCTAGTAGAAATTTTCATTAATGAATACCTTTCTATATTGGCATAGATGGTTTCTTCTTCAAAACCTATGTCAAGTACTTCTCGCCACGTAATTAATATGTAAATTCCCCCCCACTGATATTCGGGTTCCACACCAACTGTGCATTTGGTGTCCTCGTAGGTGTATTCGACTCTAGTAACGATTTCGACTTCGGGTTCCTCTTCAACTACGGGAGCCTTCTTCTTATAGTGCTTAGACATCTTGAATTCTGAGGAATTTCCCTGTCATATACATGAATTTCTTTTAGGTTCTGTTGGGTCATTTCTAGATAACATTCAAAGATAAAGACAATAGTATAAGTATTTTACCTCGTCTGTGCTAAACATGAGTGCAGCTATAAAAAAAAATAAAATAAGTAAACAATGTTGGAAAATCAAATGCTCCTATCCAAAGACTAAAACCAGCTCATAAAAAGCCTGGGTTTTCTAAAATGACAAAAAATCCTCTTCCTAATGCTGAATAGAAAACAATTTCAAAAACCCCCTCCCAGCATTGTGGATTACAATGTTCCTCACTGCCTAATATCAATTGTGGACGATGCAAGTGGTAGCGCACTAGAAGGTAAGGGAAAACTAGCTTGCTGTAAAAATGCTCACTTCATGGTCTGAACAGGTAATGCACTCAGAACCTAAACTAGGTTGGGGTTCATCTCACCCTACGCGGGAAGTAAAACCAACATCACGGTCCTGGTTCGTGAATACGAGGGTGACCAAACTATGGAACCAGACTCACGGCATCCTGGTAGAAAACCATGAAAACGCCCCACCGGATGGCCACAGGAATACTGGGGGAAACAGGTGCAGACAACGTAACGGCCATCTACATCGGTTTCCCCAGCAATCGAATGCGGTCTTCAAAATCTCAATGGCCACGGGATTCATCATAAAAAATTTAAGAAACCCCCCACCGAGCAGCCATACGCTTAACTTGAAAATATATATAGAGGCCGGGATGGGAAAACCTAGGAAAACACTAACCGCGGAGACAACAAAAGTAGTTCGACCAATCAAATGGAATGGAAAAATGGGCATGAGGGCCTACCTAGCACTGTGCTATGCGACTGGTGGAGGAAAACCGTTGAACTTCCACGGCGAAGCCACCTAGGAGCGAAGGTACCGATAGCGAAATTCTTGGTCTGTTCGAGTGAGAATGACAACACGGAGAAAAATCCAAAATAACAATAAAAAATGAAACACCCCAAACCCCACTCTATATACATCGTGGTCAACATGCAATCGACGGGAAAAATCAGATCATCGGGTGGCAAAAAGGCTATGGCATCAATGACCAAGTTACTATCTCCTTCGCAACGGCGAATGAAGAAAACTTCAGAACGCCCGCAATGGCATTGGTGGGAGAAACAAATCATCACTTGGATCAGAGCTCGCGAGACTAAGACCTCGGGTCAATAGATGCTTAGAGAGCCGTAACGGTGAAAACTTAAATAGAACGAGTTCCACAGACCGAAAAAATCAGAGTCAAAATAAACATGCATCAAGCGAATAAATATCAACCAAGAGGAACAAATAAATCAAACTATCAGAAGCGTAGTTCTTTCTAGAGCCACAATGGTGAAAGTTAAAAAAAAACCAGGACTGGCGAGCCAAAACGGCGGGGATCAGAAAAATATGAAGCAACTCTCGGACAAATTCGTAGAACCTTTTCCACAATGGAATAATACTTATAGACACGGGCTCCAACAGGATTTCAAAGAAACTACCGATAAAGAAGAATACGTCAGAGACCAAATACATTTGACTTTGGACTTGATGTCCGGTTCCTTTCAGCAACGGCGGACGCGCAGATGACTAGACTCGCAACTCAGAGTCCAAAACACTTCCAATGGAAAGAAAAAATTAATTCAAACATTAAAACATTTCCCGCATACAAGTAATCTTTATTCAAACATCAAGAAAAACCAAAAACTGAGCAAAAAACGAATCAAAGGAGGGTCCCAATTTTTTTGAATTTTGGGAAATCGTTGTAGCTGCAACACCCGTCCAAGGTAGATCAGAAATAGCCTTCCAGTATACCTTTGTATGACCCTTAATTCCATTGAGACTAAAGGCTACCACAACTATAGTGAGAGTTTGGGGGGACAGTTGCAAGCTTGATTCATCTGGATGGGCAATGTAGCAAAGCCCGCAACCCAGTCAACATCGGCACTACATGGATCCCAAGAGGTGGTACTGACAGAAGTCCCCAAATGTGTAAAAATATTGATCTACACTCAAACAAGGAATCATAGGGTTATCTCCTCAGTCCAGGTCCTCATGGGGCCGCATGCTTAACTCCTGTGTGAGAAGAGCTTCCCAGAAACACTCTATATAGAGGAGTATTTACCTAGTGATTGGCCCACTACGTTTGAGTTAAAATACTTGTGGATAGTTTAAACTTCTGAATCGATAACTTTATCCTAAGCTAGTTGGTGACTAGACCTAAAAAAGAAAAAATTCCTAATAATTTTTAACTATATTGTTCTTTTTATAGTCTATTCTTAGTCGAAGGATAATTGCGTGAAACATATGTGGTGTTTTGACTCAAATTTGAAACAAAATGACTAAGCAAAGAGAAATGAGATGCAAAAAGCAAAAAACTATTCTCTTTCTTTTCAAATAAAAACTTGAAAGCCACACAAGAACACTTTCTTTTTTATTTATTTTTTATTTTTTTAATTCTTCTTTGAAGACTAACAAAAAGAAGCACTAAATGCAAAAATCATAAAATATTTTTTGTCTTTTCTTTTAGAAAAAAACTTCAAAAATTACAATGCAACTAAATGCAATTTTGAGAAATTTTGAATAATCCAAGCATATAAAAAGTGGAAAAAGGAAAAAAGGACCCAAAGTGACCTACTTCAACCAAAAGGAACAAGACTAGAACAAGCCTTGACTTGGAGGAACTATCAAACTTAAAAATTTCACTAGATCCACAAAAGAAGAGCAACAAACTAAGCCCGCCAGAAACGGTTCAGAGTATAAAACATTCACGGACCTGATCACCAGACCTAGAACACAAGCACTCAACTCTACAAACCAAGTAGGAGGACCGACAACAATTCACAAATGAAAGAAAATAAAATAGAAAAGCTCAAATACTTGACAAACAATCAAATAGTATGACATACAGACCTCAGACTCATAGAGTCATGTCATAAACATAAAAATTCCAAGCAATCCACAAGCCAAAAGACAAGGACAAGCAAACCATGTTAAAATCATAGACTGCTACAGGAAACACATGACTGTCCATACAGAAAAACTGCGTATGACATGCGATAGTGTAGAGTGCAACCCGCGTGTACAAGGTTACACACGGGACTGTGCACACAACAACCCTTGTGTTCTGCTAAAATGTTTTCAAGGAAAAAATATTAGGGAAGGATTCTGAACATACCACACCATGAACCAAAAGGTAAGATACAAACAGACACACCCATAATCATAAATCAAAGCAAAGACTGCTAAGGGGACCTAGGGGATGGACCCATAGTAAGATGCACTCCCCAATAGAGTTTCCAATTCTCTTATACTGGACAATACACCCTTGTAACCTAGGGTCTAGGGTTATTAACTTACTAATAGACTTGCAGGAAATCAACTTTTTACAGAAAATGAAATGTGAATAGGAATAGAGTTTGGCTTACCCGGTTTATGATGATTGATCCAAGCTTGGTCTTCTTTTGCTTCAATCTTCTCCAAAGCTTCTAGGGATTCTTCTCTTCACCTACAAAGAGCCAATTCTTCAAGCAATATCTCATACATCTATATTGTTAGGTATAACTCCCGATTCGATCGTTATTCCAATGCCAATGCATATATTTATACATTTCAGGCGGTGGTTGAGATTTCGACCGGCCTATCCATATTCCTACGTAACTGTTCAGCTTCCTATCCTTTATTTATTTATTTACAATATTATAATCCCTAACGGATTATATTCTAACAATCCCCCTCTTAATCTGAAGGGGTGTTCGTAAGTCTGAGCATGTTTCTAAATCTTTCAAACTTTTCTCGTCCAAGCGCTTTGGTGAAGATGTCTGCAAATTGATCATTTGTGGAACAATGTTGAAGATGGACTGTCTTGGCCTCTACATGATGTCGAATCAAATGATACTTTGTGTTGATGTGTTTGGTTCGATCATGGAATCTACGATTCTTAGCCATCTTGATTGCAGAAGTATTGTCGACCAACAATGGAATGGAGTTCTCTTGTTTCTCTTGCAAATCTTCAAGTATCTTCCTGAGCCATACTATTTCTTTCGTTGCTTCAGCTACAGCCACATATTCTGCTTCTGTTGTTGAATCTGCCGGAACTGACTGTTTGCGTGATCTCCATGAGACAGCTACTGATCCAAGACTCATAGTGTAGCCAGAAGTTGATACTCTTGTCTCCTTATCGCCATCAAAATCTAAGTCTGAGTACC
>LPNX010771930.1:592252-716842 GCA_001517045.1 Pseudotsuga menziesii | reverse complement strand
AGGAATCCCCCCTTCAAGGTTTGGAATTTCATATTCATTTTCAGAATATGTCTTTGGATGAGGATAACTTTCCAAATGATCAAGCTGTCTCTCAATGGACTGTTCATTTTTATTAGTTTCAAGAAAAATGACATTTCTGGAAATAACAAATTTCTTGTTTACCTCATCATACAAATGGTATGCTTTGGAGTATTCTTCATAGCCCAGGAAAATGTATTTTCTGCTTCGAGCACCAAGCTTGTTTCTTTTCTCCTTTGGAATCAAGGCATAACAGGTGGAACCAAAAAATCTGAGATGCCTGACTGAAGGGAGATGGCCAAACCACATTTCATGTGGAGTCTTGTTATCAAGTGCATTTGAGGGACTTCTGTTTCTCAAATATGCTGCACATTTTACTGCATCACCCCAAGACATTAGTTTCACATTCTTGAAAAACATCATTGAGCGAACCATATTCATTATGGTTCTATTCATTCTTTCTGCTACACCGTTTTGTTGAGGATTGTAGGGAACGGTAGTCTGATGTGCAATTCCATGTTGGCGAAGATAATCTTCAAAAGCATTTGAAGTGTATTCTTTTCCATTATCAGTACAAAGTGTACCAATTTTTTATTGTGCTTGTTTTTTAATCAATGCATGAAAGTATTTGAATGTTTGAAATGCTTATGACTTTTTCTTTAAACAGTAAATCCAGCACATTCGTGAGTAGTCATCAACAAATGTCATAAAATACTTATTCCCATTTGCTGAAGGAGTTGGCATTGGGTCACATAAATCAGAATGCACTAGTTCTAATTTCCTACTTGCTCTGAAATTAGACTCATGGAATGGCAGCTTACTATGTTTCCCTAATATACATGCATCACAGTTGTTCTTTTCTTTGGGAATGGTGGGAAAACCAAATACACCATTATTTCTCAACAAATGAAGACTGCTATAATTTAGATGACCAAATCTTGCATGCTATAATGAGCTAGATGACATATTACCTTCTCCATGCTGAGAGAGGTAGGCATAGTTCTGAAATCTTGCGGATGAACCCTTGAGCTTCAGCATCTTTCCATCTTCGTATCCAGTCATGATGACTTGGTTGTCAGAGGACTTTCTTATTTCAACGATTCCATCAAACATGTGGATGGAATGGCCTTGGTGTGGAATCTCCACCAAGGACAGCAGGCTTCTCTGCAACTCTAGAAGATAGAGAACGTTCTTCAACAAGCAATCGGGGAACCCAGGAATCTTCAGTCGAATGGTTCCCATTCCCTTTGGTTTAAGACTTGACTTATCTACAAAGTAAACTATGCCATCTATTGATTCATTAAGTTCTTCAAAACAATCTTTTCTAAATGTCATGTGTGATGTTGCACCAGTATCAAGCAGCCAACAATCTTTGTAAGATGAAAGTGAAGTCATTTCATTAAATCCAAGATTACAATGTGCAACAATACAAGAATCAGAAGATTTACGAGCATCTTGGTCATCTTTATTCTAGTTATGTTTGTCTTTGATGGAGTCCCACGAAGCCCAACAATGATATGATGTGTGCCCAGTCTTTCCACAACGCTTGCACTGCAAAGCTGATCTTTTTCTAGAGTTGTTTCTGCCCCCTCTGCCTCTCTTGCTGCAATCTCCCTTGGAAGGGTCTTTGAACCGATTCTTTATTTTCTGAACAAAGTCAAGGGATTCTTCGACAGGCTCGCTTGATTTCTTGATCTCTCTAGACCATTTTGGATATGTTTCCTTGCCATTGAGGACATCACCAACAATAGGTGCTATAGATTGCATTTTTACAACTATTAGTGTAATTTACAATATTGATCTTAATATGACAAAGAGAAAAACAATAACCTTGTAGGTCTACAGTCTCTGCCAAGGTGTACAATGCAAGTTTATAGCATATATATCAGTCAATACAAAATATATCAAAATATATATCAGTCACTAGAAATAGATGATATTCTTCATCATAAAACATAGTCTTCAACACAGTAAGCACTATATATCAGTCACAAGCTGAATGAGGGCATGAACTAGCTTCATGCAATTGGTAATGGCGTGAATATCTCTCTCCACGCAGCTTCAATCAACACATTCATCTCCACACAGCTCCACTCAGGCAGCACTTTCCACCAACACAGGAAGCTCTTCAATCTCAATGCAGATATATAAAAAACTCTCCACAATCACAGGCCCATACAACAATCACAGGCCCAAACTTATACTCAATTCATAATTCATGTGCTCGTCTTGGAAACAAACATGAAATCATACATTAAATTATTTTCTATTCAAAATATGAACTCATACATTAAAAATTGGGCCAAAGACACCCCATTCAGCTCATGCCCGGTATACTTCAGCGCCACAGCAAACTCACGCAGAAAAATAGGGCAAAAATAGGGTTTATGCAGTCTGCAAATCCTTATATGAAGTCGCAGCCCTATATTATCTCTGCAGCGCACAGTTTATAACAATTTATAACAAACACTAACAATGTGAATGAAAATTGTAGACTCCACACAGATTTGGTAAGAAATTAGGTTTTATGCACTTCCAACATAAGTGCATACATCATTAATATTTTACCTCCAACGCAGCCTTCACAGGAAGTCTCCAATGCAGTATTCACACAGCCTACATGCAGTCTTCAATCTTCAATGCAGTCTCTTCTCCACGCAGCATATGCAGTCAGTATGATATATATCAGTCACCTCCACGCAGCGCTCGAGGCTGCAGCACTGCACGTTGTTCAAACATTCGTTAAGGCCATCAGTTTCCTCTCTCACCTTCTCTACAAGCGCCATTCACCACATATTTCTACCACATTTTCATTACCAGAACAACATCCCTTCCTCAAGGCTTTTTTTTGTGTGTCTCGGACTGAAACTCATACGGAACTCCTTCAACAAGTGATCTTATTTGTTGCAGAGGTCAATTTCACAAATTACACTGATTTTGCACAGTTTTTAAGGCCTTTGCTGACCTATACAATGATACAAAATTCAGTATCAACTGCTTATACTTTCTTTTCTCAACGCCTTCATTCTCTCTTGGTATCATTATCATGTACTCATCCCTCTCAAGTGCTGTGGATTTTCAGGATTCTGGTAGAGTGTATCACGTTTTATCCACAGCAAACTCCAACACAGCCAGCAGTCTCTTCAAAATATAAGCAGCATAACCCATACAACATGCTCGAGTTCCTCCAGGCAGATGCACCAGTCTTTGAAAAAATATTCCATAACTTTCTTCACTTTCTCAAGATCGTCACTCTCACATTCAATCTCATAACAAGTACCAAAATCGTACTATGTCTCATCCACTTCGATCTTCAGCCACGCCGGGACCACCAGTCATACATATGAACATATTTGCAGAATTTTCCAGAAAATTCCACGGACAGTAATTAGGGCAGAAATTAGGGTTTTTGGATTCCCTATGGTCACGGGAAATATCTCACCTCGACGAGTTCAACAAAGACTAGATCAACAGGATGGTTCACGACGCTGAGACATACAAGGACGAAGATGTGAAGAAGAGAGTTGAGGCCAAGAACTCGCTGGAGAACTACGCTTACAGCATCAGGAATACTGTCACAATGGCCAAGGAGTGCAATTAGGAATTAGGGTTAGGTATAACAATGTTCTAGTAGAGAATACACACAGAATTATTGGCTTCCACGCTATAAGAAAAATGCATGCAATGAATGCATTGGCAGGAGGGAAGAGAAGAGAGCAGACTAGCGATGGGTAGGCAGTCTGGCAATGGATTGGCAAGTAGAATTCCAGGACTGAGATGCAACATGGCAGTGCACTAATAACACAGGCATGCACTGCAACCAGGAGTTATGGAAGGAAAATAGCCAAGCTCTGATACCACTTGTTAGGTATAACTCCCGATTCGATTGTTATTCCAATGCCAATGCATATATTTATACATTTCAGGTGATGGTTGAGATTGCGACCAGCCTATCCATATTCCTACGTAACTGTTCAACTTCCTATTATTTATTTATTTATTTACAATATTATAATCCCTAATGGATTATATTCTAACATATATATCAAAGGTTATATGAAATGCATATTGATAACATAATTGACATCATTAATTAACCAATATACATGAGAAAAGCATAATACAAAGATTGGAAGAAGAATTCCCTTTATTAACAAATAGTGAATAGGCGAGAATACAACCCAGCTTCTAACATAAGGACTCCTCTACAACTGAGGACACTGATTTCTGCTGTTCCAAGAATCTGAAGGTATATGACCAGCATAACTTTTCTCTTCTAGAATTGATTCTGTAGCCCCATCCAAAGGCCTCTATTTATACATTGGGAAATGGAGTGGTTTAGAAGGTTAGGATGGTTGAGACAATTGGCCTAGTTATGGATTAAAGCCCAACTAATCTCATCTAATCATGATTTATATTTTTTAATATTTATTTAAGGTACACGCGAGTGTTTATATAAGAAAGGCGCATATGAAATGCTTGTTTGTCAAAGGGAACTCACGTGTTCAATGTACACGTGGGTTGCAATGCACATAGTGGCGTGTGACACGCAAATTGCAATGCAAATAGGAGCATGTGCAACCCTACACTCATAATAAAAATATATCAGGATGGGCTTGAGATCATTCATCAATGGTCATCAACATCTATAGTGTTTTTTCCACTTCAATCCTAATTGTCCTTTTGTGTACCAACATAATGCATGTCAGCACTCAGATGGAGAAGTGCCATTTTGGTTAATAACAATGTGTCTTTTTCTTTCATTCCTCTAGCAAGTTTCCTTATGATTTCACTTCTATTTTTGGGATGGAGGGTTGTATGTCTATTAAGGAAAAGAAATCAGACAAAGGTCTACGTTTATTGATAGTGGGAATCCCATATGTGTGAGAATCATTAGATCCATGGGGAAACTCTATGTTGATTGTAGTGGTTGATTACAAAAATATGTTCTATTGTATTTATGATATTTTGAAGGTTGTTTAGGAAGAGAAGAGATGAATTTTCTTTGATATTTCATGCATGGACACCTATTTGGACAAAGTGGAGAATGGTTATCGTCTACAAGTGGGATAATTTGAGGATATTCGCTATAAGCTATCGAAATTTGAAAGGGTGACAGAAGAAAATCTTGTGGAGCTATGTAACACTATCATTGAGTTGAATCTTGTTCATGAGGAATAGATGATGGTTGAAAATGAAATGAAAGAAGCTCATTATGTTCATCTCAAAGAGGTTAAAAAAAACTGCATGTAGAAATCAACATCCCTGGAAGAGCAAATAGTGGGCCTTTTCATGAGGCTTCTCCGATAGATGATGTTCCCACACTTCAATTACCTGAGGAAGAAAACCTGATACAAAAATGATTATCTTCTCTCATATATTTTTCATTAATTTTTTTATGTGTATTGCCGTGCGTCCAATAATTATGTCTTTATTATGTTATGTGATGTAGAATGTATTTCGGAAAGGTTTGTAGTGAATGCAAATCTCGATAATTGTAAGACTAGGACTCGATGGTATTTTGTTTAGGCCTAGCTATCTAATGTATTTTTAAGTACTGAGATAGTTTGGTATTTTGTTTAGGCCTAGATATCTAATGTCTTTTTGAATAGTGAGAGAGTTTGTAGTACTTTTTCTTTATAATTTAATAAACCTATTTCTAGATTATATTAAATTTTTTTATACATTTCATCACTAGTCAGTTATACTCCTTTCCAATATTTTCAAATGAAATGTTGTATGAATATATGCTTCTTCAATAATGATTTGTTTTAAATAATTCTATATGGCTGGGAACCGAAGCTATAAGATTCCATATTAAGTAAATATAATCCTCATGTCATTAACTAAAATTAAAAATTAAAAAAAGCATGAAATATACATTAAGGATCATTTTTCCTTTTATTTGTCATATATTCGCATATTCATATGTTCTTTTTTTGTAAAGGTGCATAATTTATTAAACGGAAAAAAAAAAAAGTTATATATGTGGCAAAAACCAAGGGAGGTCGTAGGTGGTGAAACCATCACCCAAGTCATTCAAAAATACTGAGCGGCCGGTGAAGCTGTTACAGAAGGATTCCATATGCTAGGGAAGCCAAAAACATTCGAATCTACATACAATTGCATTGTTTGTTCTTCCATTCCACAAAAAAGAAAGCTTCAACTAAAATATACAAATATAAAAAAAGGCATGAAAATGTAGTTCGAACTAGGGGGATATTGCGATGCTGCAGAGGAAATGAACATAACTTAGTGGGTAGGTATCTCTTTGAGAATGGGGCATGCCCACTCTCCATCCTTAGAGTTTCTAACTTTGTTGGTGGTGGTGGCCATCATAAGTGGCAGAGGCATCTGGATGCTCGACCCCTCATATTCTCGCACCCATTTGAATAATGGTTCTATGGTGGATGGGATGGGAAAGGGAACACTGGTAGCCATTTTCCTTGGTGGTTTATGTCAACAAAATGACCTCCATTTGCATTGTCACATCCAACCTCCATGATTCCCACTGGTCTTGAATTGTAGGTCAAACATTTCCATGAAAAGGTGGCAGCCAAGCTACTAGGTTGGCTCTCTATGTTGGTGATTTTTCCCTTGACTGAGAGGATAGTTTCGAGGCAAGCTCCAACTCCCTAGCATATATTCCACAAGGGATCCCATCACATTGTTAACTAGCTAATAATGGTTGAGTTTACCTCCCCTTCTCCTAGTGGCAAGGAATTGGTCAATGTCGCGTCCTTCCCATTCATCAATTAAAAATTGAACCGACATAGAGATATTAACATCATAGCCTTCCTCCACAATGAAACTGATCCCACGTTGTACTTTTCCTCTGCCACTACTGCCCGTTCTAGGGGTGCCCTTTTTTTTGGACATGATGATGAGGCCAGTGTTTGAATGTTGAAAATGAAAGTGGTAGAGCGGAATAATCCAAGGCATCTAGAGAGAATGCAGAACCAGATGTCTACTAAAGGCGTATGCAAAAAATGGATGCCTTAAGAACCCACCAGACAACAGCAAACCCCGACATGAATGGTGACGCTCTCATCCACCTTCGCATTTGGGCTCGAGGGTGACGAGGAGGGTAATAAAGACCCTAACATGAATGGTGCTATGTCAGGATCTGGACCTGAGGTGCCTTGCGCTGGGGGTGGGCTCGTTGGCACCCGCATCCGGGTACTCTTATTAATTAATTAATATAGTTGAAATAATTAATATAGTTAAAATAAGAGTAATTCAAGGACATTATTTAAGATATGGAAACAAATAATTCAAGTAAGGTATTTTAACTATATTAATTAATTAATAGACCCATGGAGGTTAGGGAAATTGTTAATGAGTAATGGAGATGAGAAGTTGTAAATAGAAGATCACAAGTTCAAATCCCCCCTGAGTACATGCTTACAAAAAAAAATAGTAATTAATTAATATGGTTATGATTAGAAGTAATAATTTTATAAGATTATACTACGTTAAGTTATAATAATGTTATTAATTGTATTTATGTTATTAATAATATTATTAAAATTTATTTTTATAGATAATGTTAATGTTAATTAATTTTTAATAGTGATGTGAATTTCAAATTTTATTAATAATGTTAATTAACATTAACTTTAACCATTTTAATGTTAACATTATAAATTTTATTCATGTTATTAATATTAATGTTATTAATGCTATTTTGAATTTTTTAAATGTTTTTATCATGATTGAGTCATAGTGATAATTTTTCATTTTAATGTTAACATTAATGTTGATAATAATGTTATTAGTGTTAATAATAATAATAATAATAATAATATTGTTAATGTTAATATCAATGATGATGATGATGACTAATGACCTGAATAAAAGTAATACTTTGTTTACTTTAAATCTCATCCCTATGCTCAAAAAGCTTTCCAAGAAGCTTTGGATTTCATGAGAGTTCATTCTAATCTTAGCTATTATAATTTTCTTAGGTGAGGTAGTTACTACCGAGAGATTATCTTCTCTTAACGGCTAAATTTTTCCCCACACCACAATTTCTTCTTAAACTTAGAAGTAATAATATCTTTGACATTATCGATGTTCTCCAAAATGTGGTTTTTATCAATGCCCCAATGGCTTAACCAAGTCATGATATCTTTACACCAACATCACTTAAGGCGTAGTTGGTTCTGACTTGAGTTTAAAGAAATTTTTTAAAGTTCTCGTTTTTCATATTTATCTTATGCGTGTACATCATATAACCACAGTTAAGAAACAATAACTTATAAATAAAATTTTTAATAAATTATAATTTAGAAATAAAATTAAAATATATTCTATTTAAATAATAATTTTATAAAATTATGTTTAAACCTAATACATTTATAAAGTTATAAGAAATTGTGTTTAACTCCATAATTTTTTTATAAAGTTATAAGATTGTGTTTAATGTTAAATATAAATATTAATGTTAATATTAATTCATTACTTTGTGTGGATATATACACACAACCATTTTGAAGAATTTATTCAATAAATTGTTATATTTTTTAAATAAAAAATCATGTAAAAAATTCATATACTTATTTTTATTCAACATTATCACAAAAATCAATGAATTATAATTACAACAAAATTATTATCAATTTTTTAACATTGTACACCATTAATGACTAAACTATATTGAAAGCTTTGGATGTTGATGGCAAACATGATTATCATTTTTATAAAATCATAATTTTTAGTTTATTTTTTTTAAATAAAATTTAACAAAATCAAACCATAATTTTTAGTTTATTTTTTCTAAAATAAAATTTAACGAGAGTCAAATTTTGATGGTTAAATTGGTTAAAGGATTGGCGTAGTAAAGGATAAGCCAGTTTTAAATTTCTTCACATGAATTAGTTAAGAGGTAATACTAAAAAATCCACGACAATTGAAGGCTACTATTGTTCTAAAGGTTGGTATGGCCGTAATGCCTACTCGTTGCCGTTACTTTGCCAATAAAATACTTAACCGTGAGTAATGAATATTTCATACAAATAAAAAAAAACATAATAGTTTAACCAGAATATAAAACAAGTGGGATAAGCAACAAAGTTGCTTTGTACCTGCCTCCTAAGAAGAGATTGAAAATATATAGCAATAGGATAATTTTGCTATAAAAATATAATTACAATTTGAAAGAAATAAAAACAAAAATGAATTAAAAAATGTCCATTTAAATATGATATAGGTTATTGCAATGTAGCATAAAACAAGCATATTCAAGCTTCCTTACATACTTCTAATAATATTCTTGACTTATGTTATAAAAATATGCAAGTTTCTTTATAGACTAGCATAAATAGGAAATGAAAAATAATAGCTTATAAGACTATAAATTAGTATCATTGTTGTGAGAATAGTTTATTTGTATTTTATTATAAATTTATAATGTTATACAAATATGCAAGTTTTTTTTAAGCAATTTGAACTTATTGTAGGTAGCTATTGAATTAATGTTGAAATGTGAATTTAATATTAATTAAAATAATTTATAAATATAAAAGACTAGTATGGTGGAAGAGTTTATATGTATATATATATGACTTAATTTATAATGATAAAAAAATTGATTGAAAATAGTTTTGAATGACTATTTTATTTTTTCCTTACATTAAAGGTGATTAAAATAAATATAAAAATTAAAATTTTAAGGCTAACCAAAGATCACAAATAGCAACCAATTATAATAAGGTAATGTAGAATGTAGAATATTGTACCATTGATCTTTACATCGTCAATACAAAGTAATATCAAAATATTTCGATGGATCTACCAGCATTATTATTTGAGGAATTCGGTGGTAACGTTTACGTATATTCTTTCAATTTTGTCACAATACCAACAGGCTATATCATCTTGTTAATTGAAGGGCTATCTAACCAAAACGACAAGGTCTATACGTTTCAGGATATTTCGTGAGAGAATAAATCTATATTAATAGAACCTGGTCAACATGATATTTACTCTTAAACTTTAGTGATAATGAGTTTAACAAATTTCTAGTATTCGAGGATATGTACTGTTAAACTTTGGTGATAACGAGTTTAACACATTTGACAACTGCAAAAAACATGTTTTTGGGGTGCAAATAACATTTTTACGATTTGACCTTTCAACATTTTTCTGTGATTCTAGTTCATATTTTTCCATCCAAATTCTACACAAAACTTACAGGGTTGAAAATCTATGTCTTCTTTTGAGGGAATGAGCTCGTCCAAGGATGGCATGGCTGTGAATCGTAACTGATGGAATTAGCAACATTGATCTGGTTCTCCCAGAGATATTGAAACAGCGACAACTTTATGGAATTGTGTTTAATTATGAATTATGATTGACAAAGTCTCCTGCGGCCCCACACTAGGACAAGCGATCCATGCAAATTTTTGGCTGGGAAGAGAGCTCCAGAGAATCACCTACTAATTTGCTTGGCTTGCAGAGGAATTTCTGTCGTGCTAATTCTGCTCTACTCACCGGTCGATGGTGATGCTTGGCTTTCCGTTCCTTTCCTTTGCATTGTACGCAAAACTGTGATAAGATTTAGTTTCATCGCAATGCGGACCTAACAACCACTACTTCGCAAGCATTGTGGATTTTGTGGTTACAGTAAGTTGATGTACAATCTGCATTTGTCCTGGAATTCCTACGTCTTGTTCTTGTGCACAATTGTCCTCTGCCATTCATATCGAGGCCAGCAACTCTTACTAACCCAACTGGAAATCTTAGCTCTTGATTGCCAAAGAAAAGGATACATGTTTTATCTTCTAATAGTTTAGATAGAATTGAGGGCAGGTCACAGTTCCCGGCTGTTAGATCTGCTTTTCATATACATTATACACCAGTTTTCTTCAAACACAAAACTAATATGCCTCACATACATTACACAATGTTACCGGGGAGATAGGTTAAGACAAATGAATCCAATTGGCGACGCTCGAAATTCCAACCACGAATAGCGTGTAGTATCCTGGCGGTGCTGCAACAGAGCTTGGAGGTGCTGTAACTATAGCAATATATATTCCTCTTACTCTCTTTGGGCTCGTTGAAGTGAGTATGAGCAGTCTTTGATTCATGGAAAATGCATGCGTTGTGAAGGATGGAGCGTAAATGTTGAACTGGATATTGTTGGGAACATAACTTGAAACAGAGAACTTAACGGTGAATCTTGTACCATAGCTCACAGAATCAGTAGATAGAGAAACGATGTTAGGCCTCAATGTACTGTAGGATTCGTCCAAATAATAAGGACTATATGCTTCCAGATGAAGCTCGGTTGGAAACATGACTCCAGAAAAAACGTAACCAACGTGGGGTTTGGAGCCTCCAACAAAAATCCTCCCATTAGGCAATACATTTGCAGTCGAATGATACAATCTTGGAATGGTGGAGGCTGCCAGTACTATAAATCGTTGCCCTGCCATTGCATTAGGTCTGTATAAATACGGAGCAAGAGCTGGATTCCTTGCAATATCCCAACCTGTCGTCCCTCTCTCGGTACCATTGATTATCACAACTTCATCATTAGGAAGGTTGAGCATATCTCCCATAACCCTAGGCGCAGGCATATTCTCCATAGCCAAAACAGGGTTGGGATCTGTAATAAGAATTCTTCCACAGCTTTGAAGTGCGGTTAGGAAATTCCTAGCCTTTGCTGAGGTGAAAGCGTTGTTAGGAGCACCATCACAGATGAGAATTTCTATTTTTTGAAATCCATCAGATGCCAACAGTGGCAGCATAGTAGATGAACCGGAGGTGGGGTAATTTCTGGCTCCACCTGGCATCCTAGGAAAGGTCTTTACAACCTTATTTGTTTTGTAATCAAATAAGATGGAATATTTGTTGGCAAGATGAAGAGATTTCCATCGGAGCATTGGCGATCGGCTGCTAGTAGGCGCCACGGTCCACACGGCAACGGCAGCGGCAGCAGCAGCAACAGTAGCAGGAGGCATGAGCCAGATGGCAATGGGAAATAATTTTGATTTTTTTAATTTTATTATTATGACATCATCTTGCCACATGTCAACTCAAATCCAGATACAAAATCCCAAAGCTGACATCATCTTCTATCCACCAATCAGCTATTTACAAAAATAGCTTTTTAACAAAATTAAAAAAAAAATATTTTACAAACCCCTAAGTCATACTTTGCAAAACATGTTTTAATTATTTATAGCTGCATCAAAAGACACCAGCTAATAGCAAAGTCAAAGGAGTTTGACTTGTGATCGATTACAAGCAGGTATAATAATAACAATTTTTTAACAAAATAGATATTTAATAACTAAAATATATTTTAATAAACTTTAACAATACATTATAATCATAAAAACATAAACATGAATGAAAAAAAACCCTCTTTCAACCCAAGATTGAAATTTTTGGATGTATTTAATAGCACATTGTAGATATATTAATATCTAATGCAATACGGTGATAGGTATATCATGTAAATTGGATTTACGGCTCGATGGCTGTTATAGCAACACCATGAGTTATTCTTTCATATTAAAAAATACAAACCTCATTATTATTTTCAAAATAGTTAATATTTACAATACAGGTTGTCTTGTCTGTTTTCTTTTCTTGATATAAGAAAGCAATCATGAAGATATGAACAAAAAGTTGGATATAATTTTATGCATATATATACATATACATATATATAAATGAGTAAATACATTAAGTATAAATAAATTGAATGATAAGTTATGGAGTAATTGCAAAGAAAAATAATAATATCTTTTTATATTGAAAAGTAAATAATCCACTTAAAAAGAGATTAAATGAAATTGAACTAATTTAATATTTAACACGTAGAGAGATAAGAAAAAATGAGAGAGAAGAATAGAATATTACGGTAATTTTGCAATAATGTTTGATCCCAAAGTCGGATTAGGGCACTGTTCATATCGTTGAAAAGGTCTTGTCAAGGGCTACAATGTTTGTGTTTTTAACTTTGTCAGATTCCTTGTGGTTTGGTCGGGGCTTGCATTTTTGTAAATATGGGCATGGGGAATTTCAAAAAGCATCTTTTCAAATATGCTTTATGAACAACATCTTTTAAAGCATCTTCTCAAAGATGATTTTCATAAAGCATATTTGAAACGATCTTTTCAAAATTTCCCATTCCGAGATTTACAAAAATGTACGCCCTGACCAAACCGCGAGGAAACTTGCAAAGATCAAAACACGAAAGTTATACCCCTCGATGAGACCTTTCGAATGGTATGAAGAGAACCCCAATTCGACTTTGGGATCAAATTTATATCAAACATACCACAATATTATATTTTTCTCTCTCATTTGTTCCTATCTCTCTCTACATTTTTCTTATTTATGATACATTTTGGGCTTGGTAATTCCTTATGATCATTTTATAAAAATAATGATTTTCCATAAAATATTACTCTTGCATATCATGTTTACTCCCACGTATCCACCAGTATATTCAATTAAATATGAGAATATAGTGAGCTCCATGTCTCTCAATTATGTCGAGCCTAAGTATTTGTAGTGTCCCTAAAATTCGAAAATATTTTTTTTGTAGGCTAATAAAGTACTATAATTCAAGGACATTGTTTAACTTCTACAGAATAAAACTTGGTTGAATACCGAACCTAGGTGTCATAAGATGTTTTCCCTCTTATGTGTTTTCCTCTTTGATGATGACGTGTTTATATAATGTTGTTCTATTACTTGGACCTTTTTGTATGGTTACTTTGTCTATCTACTAATTGAGGGCATATGTCGACACTTATATTATGTTACATTTTACTTTTATTTTATATGTCTCTAAATATGTTTCTAGTTTTATTCATAAGAGGTTGACTTTCCTTCGTATGCCAAGGGGTTGAGTGGTGGGGTTTTATCCCTTGAGGGACCACTCAGAATGGTAAGTATTCCTATTTCGTTAAGGGGCTTACTCAGTTCATCATGAAGTAATCCAAACTCCTAGTCTTGTGTAGGTTATCTCATCGTTGAACTATGTCTACGATCGTGGCAATTAAAAGTATCCTACAACACTACATCTACACTACACTAGTCCTCTTAAAATCTAGGAGGAAAATAGGCCTAATGTCCTAGGCATAACTGTACCTAAGTCTTATCTTCATAAGGTTCTTAAGAGAGCCTGTTTACAAACTTTATGGTAAACATTTTTATGCTAAGGTTTAAAGCCTTAACTATCTTGTAATATATGCTAAGGAAACTATATACTAAAAATGTTTAGGGTTTATGGCATATTTCATATGCCATAGAAAATTTGTAATAGCGTGAAAATTGGGGGTTTTATGTTTTAACATTAGTGAGTGGTGAATTCTGGATTCAGAACATGAACAAAACTATAGAGCTGTAGGTTTTGACTTAATGGCCAGTGGTGAATAAGGTGGCAACTTAAATGCTTCTTGTGAAGCGCTGGAAGAAATGCCTAAGTGCTCGTTAGGGTTGGTATTGGACTCATTTGGTCTTTCGTTGTTTTTTTTGGGTGGTCTCATGTTTCCAAGATCCATGTTGCACAACACAACAACCTTCCCTCTCTCTTGTAAGGTAAGCATGGTCATTTGGTCTGCAAAATGTGATGCCATTGGTTTAGGTATATAATTTTGCTTGCATACTCTTGATAGCGTTTGTGTGGGTTTTGTGCATGTAACAAAGAATGGCTCTTCTTGGGTTTGATGGTGTCGCCATAGATTTCTTGCGCAACCATTATTTAGGTAAGCCCATAAATTAGCAAGGCTCTTACCCCTATGTGTGATGTTTTGGCAGAGATTCGAACTCTGGTTAGGGAAATTCTATCACTTTGTAGTTGTATTGGTTGGGTTTGATATTTATTTGAGCATCAAGGGATGTGGCTACATAGTTTCCATATGTAATGTTCTAGGAAAATATGAGCTTTGACTATATGATTCTTGGTTCGGCTCTGTGTATCGTTTTGCATGATTTGTAATCGTTTATTTTGACTTTAATGGAAGCTATGTGTTCATGTATTTTATGGTGTGTTTCATTCTTACGGTGCCATTTCTTGCAATGGCCATTGATATATTTGAATGTGTATCTTTATGAAATCTATTCCTGTGGTGATAAAATTATGGAGGTATGAGTTTATTTAAATGTTGTGGTTGGATCTTACCTTGCAGCTGTAAGCATGGAGCTTGGCTCAACCCGAGGCATGGATACGCAGCCTATATTTGTATTTAAGTTTTTACAGTGTGACTATGCAAGAAAGTAAAGAGCGTAGCTTTGTTTATGTTTAACTGTCGGTTTATAATCAACACCTTTGAGCAGCCTGAGAGGCGAAACCTTTACTGTATATTTTGCAATGTTTTTGTTTTTCTTTATCAATAGTGCCTACAGGATTTGATCGCAGGATGTTTTAATGATATAGGTTTTCTATTGAATAATTTATGATATGTGTTATGGAGAAAACTTCCTATGGGTTGGGGTACCACAACAGACATAGTAATCACAGAAATCAACCCCTTCCCAATATGCAAGACAAATAAACATCTAACACTAAAAGATCTCGAAACATACCTTATTCTGGATGGTTGAGGTAGATCCCCGTTAAGCTTTTCCAATCTCACTTGCATTAGGAATTTGCTCTCTCAACAATCAGTAAACAAGACAAGCATGCTATATAATAGTGTTAGACCTACTCTAGCATATATAATCAATAACATATAAGAATTTAAAAGCATCCATGAATTCAATATTCATTTAAATACACATTATTGGAGACGAAAAGATATGTCTATTAATATAAATCAGAGATTACAAGAATGACAACCTTTTTCGGCACGTCTACGAACCGAAGAAATTGAGTCCTCCACCACTTCAATCCTTGATCTCTCTATAGCAAGCTCACAAGAAAAGGAAAGCTTGGGAAGAACACAACATGCTCTAAGGGACAAAGGGATGCAGACTCAAGTATAAGCTCTGGCAATAATGGACTATAGTTTTATTACTCGTCAATTCCTCTCTCTTTAATGTATCCAAAGGGTTCCTTATATAGTTCTTCAATGGGGTAATGGAAGGTCGAAACTGAGTGATCTCAAGGCATATGGAAGGCCAATAGACAAGTGACTCAGCTCCACGTCAAGGAAAACTCCAAAACTATTTGACCTTTTGCAAGCATCCTGATGTACACAGTTTTAAGGGTCATATCTGTGTATATATGCGAGAATAGGTTTAATAGTGGTGCATGGAAAATAATCCATGTTTTTAGGGATGATCTTGGAAACATCAAAGGTACAAAAATGGTCCAAGGGGTCCAAAGAGTCTGCAAAGGGACATGGAAGGCCATAAAAGTGTGATCCACCATATGTGGTAAAATCAGTTGTAACAGATCCCCCCTAATGTGTGAGGTCAGAGGGGTAATACGATGGATGAAATACCTTATAAGTCCATCCCAGAAGTTGAGTGATGAAGAACCAAGTTGAAGAACCAGCCATCCAACAGTATAATACAATAATCAAACTCTGCACATGACTACAAGTATATACAACAGTCTCAGATACATAAGAGTACAATGGCCATGAATAGGCATGATACACAATATGACATGTGTGGTCATCGCCATGTACAATATAAATAGATTAGAATCTCCATGATGAATATATACAAAGGATCATGATCTCCATGAAAGCTGAAGATATAAAATGGATCATGACTTCCATAATGGCTGAAGAAATCTGACATACACCGAAATCAAGTCACGAGAGCTAAAATTTCATGAACACTCACACGATCAAGGAGGTAGCATATATGAAATGCCACCAATATGGAAGGTCTACTACACAATCCACTATGAGTACATGTCCTACTATTTGAATAGAGGTGTCGAGGTTGAACATAGTAGTCCATCGTCTGATTACCAATAATTGATACATACCATTAACAGACGCTAGATCACCCACTGATAATGAAAATGAGAATCAAGGTACTAGAGTGCAATCTAACAAGTGTGCATAAATGTGTTGAGGTTGAACACTTGAAATAATCCATCGATCAGGGGACATTGATGTATTTCCAAAACTGTCGATGGCGAGAGAACTTGCCACTAATGACTGCAAGTCTCAAGGCACTCAAAATGACTCTAGACTCCTATCCCAAAATAAATGATCTGAAGTCGATGGGATGAAATCCGCTGGAAGGAGGGAATTAAGGAATCCCCCATCATCCAACACGAGGTACTCAGCAAAGCTGTATAATGTTGAAGGACTCGATCATAATGTGCATGAACCAGTACCAGTACTGGGAATGGCCGACATGCAAAGTCAAGAGAACTAAGGAATGGCCGACTTAGGTTTCAACTTCCTTTGAACAAGAGAATAAAGGCTAATGGTGACTGAATGTGGGAAGCACAGACTCAATATACAAAACTAGAACATCTCTGTGACATAGGAGGCATTGATAGAGGCTCCATAGGGACTTGAAGCTTAACCAGTCGGTGGAGATAAACTCAGAGAAATGAGTATAGCTCCTAAACTCAAAATACTAACCCAACCAACAGATGTGATATGAAATGATCTATTTGAAGGAAACACAACTCGACTACTACCAAAGATAACATCTTTTCCTATCCGGTTTTTTAGTTTTTTGATTTTTTTGGACTTTTTCAAATATTTTGAAAAGCTTGAAAAAAAATAAAAGTGATTTATAGTTACAGACTAGGAGGAGACGAGTGTTAATGGGAAAACAAACTAGTTCGAAGCAGCGGAACATACATATGCTCAATGCAAGGACACATGTGTAGGATAACAACACTCGAGGGAAAGTCCCCTCTAGGTAAAAATGGGGAATCAAGCTGCAAAAGATATGAATAAATGGCTCTGCTTGGCTAGACATGAGACAAGATTGGGCTATATGGCTGATAATCAAAGTCATGGAAGCTGGCATAAGGTTCAATAAGGAAATAAAAACTCATGATAATGCAATTACAACTTGACATACGGAAGTCTTGGAGAAAAGGCCAATAAAAAAGATCAAGAGGAGTATGAAGATCTTGCACAAAGTCATGGCGATACTATCTATACAAAGGACTCACACACCCTAAAGAATAAAATAGCGTCATGGACACCAAATGCTAAATAGGATCTAACTAGGGCACCCATGTATGGTCAAGCTCTACAATTCACATCATGTCACTTCTAAAAGCAACAAGAAGGTTCCGTGACAAGATAGAATGGGTTCATACCTAAGGTTATAATTAAACGATCATAAGGTCATGCAAAGTGTAAATGGATGTGAAACCTAACCTATATACCAGTTTAAACATAATACATAAAATCAACACGAACGAGTCAAAACCACGGTCAAACCGCATTCAAAACAGACTCCTACATCATCAAATTAGTCCAAAACGGTCCAAAATGGTTAGAAACGGTAAAATACTATAGAAAGTGAATAAAAAATTTCAAAAATTTCAAAAAATTTCTGTAAATAGTAAGAAATTCAAAAAATTCCATATCATTTAAATTTTTTACCCATTTGAGCTCAAAACTTTCAACGCGAATTTCGGGAGCATCGTCCGGTGAAATTCAACACCATTTGTTCTGTTGGGCCCACTATATGCTAGTTAATTAAAAATTAACATGCAAAGTGCTAAACATAAATTATCAACCCGAGGAAGTATTTTATTTCAAAGCTATCATGCAAGATCTATGCAAGAACAATTTCTACATGACACTATTATTTATTGGTATGCTATTGAAACTCTTTGTAAACTAGATCACAGCTTCTTGAAAGTAAATCAAACCTAAATCCTATTCATAAATCCAAACTGTAAATTTAATCACACTTCAACAAAATCAATTATTATGAAACAAGATCTAATTGCATACATCTAAAAGAAGTGCTATGTTGGCGAATGATCTATCAAATGAATTAACAACGCAATGACATTGACAAATCTAATGAATGAGAGCATACAACTATGATAAATTTAATGAATGAAAGCATGAAAAAAATAATAAACAAATCTAAACAATAACACACCTACAATCAACACTACCGGCATCTACTCAAGG
This sequence comes from Pseudotsuga menziesii, assembly GCA_001517045.1. NCBI lineage: Eukaryota > Viridiplantae > Streptophyta > Pinopsida > Pinales > Pinaceae > Pseudotsuga > Pseudotsuga menziesii. The sequence goes on along the minus strand of LPNX010771930.1, from coordinate 697,778 downwards.
AAGAGGGCCCTTCCTCCATTGAGCAGAGCTGGATCTCCACAATGAAAGTGTACAACTCCAGAATTAAGAAATTGTCAGCATGTATTATCATAATGAATGATTACAATAGATCTCGATCAAATCCTACATCATAACATTGTTTTCTCTTTTCTCCCCTTTTCCTCAATGAGATTGACTACATATTTATACATAAAATTATCTCATGGAAATGAGGAACTGAACCCCCAACTTGTGATCTATAACAGTTGAAACATGGCCGTAACTGCTAAAAACTTTGAAACCAACCGCAACAACAAATATGAAAAATACCCTCTCAAAGAACCACCTGTATATCGCAAACCGTGGCTTTATTTGGAAATTTCCTCAAGAGCCAAGTAAATAAGGCTGTTACGCACAAAACTCATGTCTCATATTTTCTAGATTCTTTTCCATATGCCCGCAAATCGAGACGTGAATCAAGGTGTTTTTATCTAGCATGCATTTTCGGTTAAGGCTAGAACAACTAGCTGTGAGCATCTTGTATGTGACAAATCACTCCACAACCCATCATTAATAAAATTATTCATAATAGTCTTCAATTCATCAAAGATAAAGGAAAATAATCATTATTAACCACTTCAAACATCAATGGAAGTAGTATGTTGTTTTACACACAATTACAACAAATGGATGGAAAATTGAATGATAAATAGGCGATAATGGGAAGAAAATGGATGAAATATATGTCAATAAGTGATGGAAAAATGGACAACTCCAGGGCCCAACATCTCCCCCAAACTGAACTTGTTGCATGTCCTCATGCAACCCAATACCTGTAGAGCATCCAACTAGAAGAGTTCATTCACTTGTTCCTTCATTTTACCATTCGCACAGTTGCAGTAAGAAGAAATGGAGAGTTTAATAGAAATTGGCAGAGTCACAGCTACTTCGCGGAGGATTTAGCAGAAAATTTTGCGGAGTCGCATCTCCTTAGAAGAGGATTTAGTAGAAATTTAGCGGAGTCATAGCTTATTTTTAGCGGAGAATTTGGCGAAGGTTTTAGCGAAGATTTTGGCGGAGTGGTAGCCGAAATAACGCTAAATTTAGTGGCAAATTTGGCGGAGTCGCAGCCCAAAGATTGCTGAATTTAGTGAAGCATTTGGCGGAGTCACAGCCCAAAGAGCACTAAATTTAGCGGAGTCGTAGGTGCCTAAAATGGAAAAATAGGCAAAATTTTTATGGTGTTGCAGCTACACGGAACGGAAAAATGAAAGATTTTATGGACTTGTAGCTGCACAGAATGGGAAAAATGAAAGGTTTTACGAATTTGTAGTTACACGAAATGGGAAAAATGAAAGGTTTTACTGAGTTGTAGCTGCACAGAATGGGAAAAGGGCAATATTTTACGGTGTTGCAGCCTTTTGAACAGAAAACTTCCAAAGTCATTTTCTCCCAAATGGAAAACTGGGTTCAGATGAAATTTTTTAGGTAGGTTTATACTAGTGCAATTCACCTACACACCAAAAATCAGAGATACCCACATCATGGATTTTGCGAAAAATGTAAATTGGATGTAGATGATTATGGGCATTTTCTTCAAAATCGTATATTGGATTTGGATGCAAATTACCATACTTGTTCATCTTGGTATTATGCACTTTGTATCCAAAAATCATGATAATCCAACTTACCAATTGCAAGATATGCCCATTTCAATTTCTGCACTTTTGTAGATGAACATGAATAAAAATGTGTTGGAGTTGAACTTACTAAACCAATATTTCACAAAATAAAAACTATGTTGGGCTGAAATTTTGCAAGAAAGTAACTACTATTATATTTCATCTCCACACTAAAAATTATAGAAACCCACATCACGGATTCCTAGAAAAATGCAAATTGGTTGTAGGTGATGATGGTCGTTTTCGCGAAAACCGTGTACTAGATTGAGCTGAAACTTGCCACGTTTGTTCTTCTTACTATGATGATTCATCCATCTAAATTTCATGAAAACAAGTTTACCATTTTCAATATATCCTTCCATCAAATTCTGCACTTTTGTATTAAAAATGTGGACAAATGAGAAACAAAATATGAACTTATCAAACAATTATTGGCTATGAACTTGAAAATGAATGAAAACAACCACTGTCTCCCCCAAACTGAAGACAGAGCATGTCCACATGCATATTTTCTTTACAATAGACCAATATTGGGAGTAAACATTACATTAATGCTGCTAAGATAAACTTCACATCAGACCTTGAAAAGGCTTCTACATTATTTCTATTGTGCTCTGTTTGAAGAAACAATTGTGAATAACACTTAGCTCTCTATTGTGCTATGCTTTGAAAATATTTTCTCCAACAAGTTTACATTTAGTGATCTCCTTTATATATGCTCACAACAAGTCATACTACAGACCACTATTACCCTTGGAATGATATATTAAACCAATCTGGGCCTGAAGAAAATAAAATGTTGAGGCTGATAGTTAAGCACAACAAATTCCACTGATCACATCTTTGAATAATCCATTTCAAAATCAAATGCCTTTATTCATATTTTCACGGGCTTGTTGTAATTTTGATGCCAATAACCATGGGACAACTCTCACGTCAAATTATTAATATGTAAATGAAAGCCTAATAGAGTTGGAGCTGCAAAAAGTAGAATGCTCATGATGGCTAAAACCAATGTCCTCATTAGTGGATGATAAAAATGAGCCAAGGAACTCATACCTTTATTTTATGGCAACATATTCATAAGCTAGAAATGATGACTAAAAATGTAATGTAGGATTCATTTCTTCATACCACTAAGTGTAGCAGCCTTTCATTTCTCCCCCAAACTGAATAATTTCCATGTCCTCATGGAAGAGATGAGTTTTTAGCTAAGTTAAAAACAACCATATCCCCCAAACTGAATGCAAAGCATGCCCTCATGCATCATTTCCTAAAATTGCATCCATAGAAGATTTGTGGTTCCCACATGCATAAAAATTCTCAAATCTGGAAAGAACAACCTTCAAGCAAGTGCTTTATTTCTTCTCACTGTTGGTTTTTATGTGGCAGTAGCAAGGATTCTTTTCTTGCTGCTGGTTCTTTTGTGGCAGCAACAATACTTCTTTTCTTACTGTTGTTTCTTGTGTGGCAGCAACAACATTTCTTTTCTTACTGTTGGTTCTTGTGTGGCAGCAACAAGACTTTCTATTGTTGGTTCTTGTGTGACAACAATAATGTATCCTTTGATTATTTTCATGCTTGGTCAGTTGGGTTGGTGAGATGTTGGGTAGGGCTTTGAAGTGGATGTGCATGAATGATGAAGTGTTAGAATTGAGTGGTAAAGGATGGGAATGGATGGACATAAAATGCTATATAGAAAATGGAAATGGCTAATTCTTAGTGGTTCTTCATGACATTTCCCTAAATCATTAATAATAAAAAAACTCATGCTATTTTACCTTAAGTATTACCTCCATGGAAGCCTTGGTTGACATGAATGGACTAGTGTATGCTGGAGCTATGTAGGCCAATCTAATGCTGAGACAGATGTATATGAGAGCTAAAACTGGATGAGACTGAATTTGATGCATGATGTTGTGCTGGTTGCATGTAAGACTAACTGCTAAGACAATTGATGAGGAGAAATTCTACCATAGAAGCAGGAAGCCCATTCTCTTATTCTGAAAAATCAACCGCCGAAATGAAAATGGAAAGGAATTGCAAAACTATTGAACAATTAATGCTACAAGTCATTGTTGAAACTATTAGATCACATAATATTCAGCTGCTACAAAACCGAGGTACAATTATTACCATGCGAATAAATGTGCTGAAGTCGAGCATGGAAAGAAATCATTGGATTACTGGCCATTAATGTATGCTGTTAACCAATGTGAAGCAAATCACCTTTGATGATAGTAAGCTCTAAAGTACCTTAGTGCATCTTGATAGGTACGAATGAATGTGCTGGAGTCGAGTCACCTGGAAGATTTGTCAATCAAGAGGCATTGATGAATCCCCATGATTAACAACAAGGAAATGTGCCATTGATTCATGCAGATACTAGGGAACTATAAAACTCTAATATTGATCCCAAATGATGTCTTGGATTCGATGGGACAAGACCATTGAAAGGTGGACCTTCATGAATTCCACATCATCCAATACGAGTACAAAACAAATGATTGTGAAGAATCATAGTGAAAAATAGAACCAACTTGAAACTATGAAGTGGAAAGTATATGTGAATTCATGATGTAGTAGTGATGGAAAATAAAATGGTTAAGGTGACTACATAAGCAGTGGAAAATGGGACTTTGACATGAATGAATTTTTAGGGTTTTGAAATGAGGAGGGTGAATGAATCTACCATAGTGCAATTGGCTTCTTGAGAGGTTTCTTTTTGGCAACAATTGGTAAATGATTATTGGCATGTAGCAATGGGAATTGACTTATGGAACATTGATATGGTTTTCACATCAATCTCTCCATTTTTTTATGTGCTCAATCCATTTGCAAATTGAGAAAAAGTCTTCAAGAGTCACCCGTGCATGTATTGACCTTTTTTTTTCCAAGGACCTGCAAAAACCTAGCACTTGCTTGCAATAAAACATGAGATGATGGAAGAAGAGAGATGATTGGTCTCTCTTCACCCAACACTTATGAAAAAAAAAACAATAAATTACTTATAAAAAAAATCCAAAGAAGAATAACCAAAGCAAAACCCATTTTATACTTGTAGGAGAGAAATGTCCATCGAGACTCACCAACAGTATTTTGATCATAGCTTCTTCGTTCCTTGTCCAATTTGAGTAATTACAAAGCCAAATGAAAATAAATTCATAGGTATATTTCTATTAAAAATAGGTTTTTAAAATTCTATGTAATGATCTAAATCACTCAGTAACAACCTGCATGACAAGGTGTTTTTTCAAATTTTGGACTAGACCAACAGTCACGATTGTAGGCTTAACTTTTTTTTTTGATAACGGATTGATGTGATTCCAATTGGAGATGAAAGTATATTCATGTAGGTATGTCCATTAGAAACTTGTTTTGAATCCAATAAGAATTGATGGATCAAATAGGCCAATGAACAGTCTAGAAAATAGAGTTTTAGGAATGCTGATTTGTGATAGCAATTCAATATTGTGGTCATAAAATTTGCATACGATATCGGAGTGGATTGATTCAAATTGAGTTGTAAACTATATTCATGGGGGTATATATCAATGAAACATGTTTGCAAGATATGTCCAATAAGGCATCCAAAAATTGACCGTCCCAGCTATGTTCCCAAGCTGCCTGCTTGACACCTCGTTAGTATTTTGGCCATAATTTTTTCGTTTTATACCCAATCTTAAAAATTCGAATTGTTTTGGAAACTAAATTCAAATGGTTACTTTGGATGTAAAAAGGTTTTAAAAATAGGCCCATTTGGTCTCCCAAAAATGGACTGTCCCGACTGTGTTTTAGTAAAAGTTTCAAGCCAAAATATTACCAAAAATTTAATAAATGAAATTTGACCCCCAAAAAGTGACCAAAATAGGTGTGAATATTTTTAATGATGTAAATTTAAATATAACACACACCAATACCAAAATTTTTAAGCATTGAGCACCTAGAGTGACTTATACAGTTTGTTGTAGTCACAACCGCAACTCTTAAAAAATGACATAATGTTGAAATAAAGCATGTGTATTTTTATGGATGTGTTATATATAATTGGAAACCAAATACATGCCATGATGTGCAACACACATGAATCTTAAAATCATAAATTTTCACCTACAAGAAAGTCACAGCTGGGTGTTGCAGCTGACTGTTACAACTGACAGTAATGAGTCACAACTTGGTGTTGTAGCTCACTATTATAGGTGACAGTAATCAGTCACAACTCGGTGTTGCAGCTGATAGTAATTAATCATAGCTAGGTGTTGCAACTAAAAAATTCATGCCCAATTTCAAGCTTGAAGGGTTCCATAATCATTGTCTCATTTTCCTGTGGATCCTTCATTCACCTTCCCTAATTACTGTAATTTTGTTTTCAGGGAATTTTTTTTTTTTTTAACAAATAGAGACAAATTAAATTTTGAACATTGAAGACAAAAATGATTTAAGCATTTTGCTCAAATAGTCAACAATTCTAAAACATTATTGAAAACATCTCATACCCATTCCTTATCTTTCTACTTTCTAATCTTCTAGATTGCAACAAGGCGCAGGAAGAGAGCATACTTATTCGAAAATAAAAAACTAAAAACAAAATCATGGGTTTATTTCGTTACTCTATCCTACCCTATTCTACTTTGAAATATAAAAATTGGGGTTTTTTCTGCGTATAAGGCTGGCCATATGTGGAAAAACCACCCAAAACCGTGCACATATGTGGCTGTTTTGCAAACAGCCGCGTATGTGGCCACGAATGAGGATTTCTAAGGAAAACAATAACCAAAAACCATGTTTTCTATGCATGATGGATTTAGAATGGAGGGAGAGGGAACATGGTGATGTAGAAGAGGTTGTACAAGGTGACTTAATGGCCCAATAAGCTCTGCGTGCATGTAGTTTATATAAGTTTTGGTGTCTTGGCTGCCTCACGGCCAAACCAAGACTCTTGTAGATGATAGTGGATTACTATGATCCAAACTCTGAGTCTTTTCACATTGATGGGATGTCTCTCAGTATAGAGATTGAGGACATATACTTTATCATTGGATTATCCCCACGAGGAGAGGTGGTAAATATTCAATCGCGCAGACCAGGAGGTGGCTTGACTATTGATGAGTACATTGCAGTGTACTGCTTTCTGGACACAGAAAAGGTTGGGAGTCAAATCCTAACAAACTCGATCCAGGTGCTGGCACTGAAGGCCATACTATTGGCATTCGGGAATATAGTAAGACTAGCTTCAATCCACCAGGCCTCGCGACCATTGATGTTCTATGCGATGAAGTGTATGAAACCCATAGTGTATGACTGGAGCACTGCACTGCTGAGTAACATGAAGCAGCAGCATAGTGACTGCAATATGGGAAGGGTGAGAAACTTCAGTTTCGATAGCATACTGAGCGAGTTCTTCTTTCAGCGTGTCCCGGGGCTAAGCCCTAGAGTGGACATTCCTCCACATGGAGTTTGAGATCTAGCCCAAAGATGTTGGTAAAATGTTATGCGCAGAATGGGTGGAGGTATGGTGGCTAACCCCTACCCAACAAACTTCTTTCTATGGCAGCGGAGGTAGATCATTGCAATCGATGACTACCCCTATGTAGGGATAGATTTTTGGGGAGATCCGGACATGCCCCTACCACCAAAAGTGGCATATGGTGACATAGGTAACAAATACCAAAACCCTATTTGTAAGTTTTTTGAATTATTATTTTTTTTTGTGTTTTTTGATATATTGACTCAAACGACATGTTTTGGTGTGATGACACATAGTGACAATCTGTAATGTGTATGTAGATGTTGGACCACGATGATCTGATGGTTTCCCTTGTCATAAATGGAGGGGAAGAGGAGATGACATCATGGGTGCGGATGCGGAGCAGACTCTCCAAAGCATCCACACAAACTTTGTACGCTTGACACACAGGGTACCCATGGCGCAAGTCGAGGAATTTCCTGAGGCCATGCAGCATCCGGTGGTTGGTGTACCATGGGCATGGGTTCAATTATTTCAATGGCTAGCTAGAGCCATGGTGTGGTACCATGATCAAAACCCCCCTGCTCCTCCTCAGGCTTAGAGACGTGAGAGTATTTCTTTTTGTACTACCGTGTATTATATCTTGGTGGCTCGGAAGCCCCAATTTTGTATTATGACACATATGTATTATGACATCACATTTTAGATGTTTAATGAAAAACTTTTATGATGATCGATTTTATTTCTTTACATGTGTGTAAAAATGTATGTTTGTGATATGCTTATGGTATATGAAACAAATGCCAATCTAACACATAGTTAGCATATGAGTCAGCAACTTAATTAAAAATTCTTGAAACATGTATGTATGTTATATTCTCAAATTGCGGTTCTAGCAATATCGCATGTAAGAATCTTCGTAATAATGTCAGATCCCTAATACGATATAAGCCATTAATCTATGAAACCACTAACTGCAAATCAAGATGTACCTCAAGAGAGAGAACACCATGTGAAATGGAATCCCGCAATAACTCCACAATGACAATATATTCAGCAACATTGTTTGAAGAATTCCGTAAACATATGCCTCCTGAAGATAATACTTGACCCGTAGGAGTATAAATCACCCAAGCATCCGAAGCTGAGTTTTGAGTGTGATGGATAGCACCGTCAGCAAATCCTATGTAAGCGAAAGAATCCATCAACATCTGCCATAAGAAACGAAAGCTAATCAATAAACCTGATCACCAGAAGAAAACCTCACTATGCAAAAAACTGTACAATAATATACAACAATCAACCCTGGTTGAAGATCATGTATAGTATCTTTTAAAATACAGCCCATTTCTAGGTTCCACCAAGGATGTCCCTTCATAATCTACCATTTCATAGACACCCTTCTCTAAAACATGTTTGACTACGTAAGGACCATGCCACATGGGATTAAATTTTCCCGCCCCTAAGGGTTCTTTAGCTTGATCCTACAATAGGCCAAAATCACCTTCACTAAACTTCCTCGGATGAATCGACTTATCACATTGGACCTTGATGCGATGCTTATTTATTTCTAGAGCCACTAAGGAATCTCGGCGCTACTCATCAAGCTGCTCTAAGTGGACCAAACGCTCCTCCAATGCGGAAGTGTCTGATAAAAGATCTATAGATAGCTTCAATGAAAGGATTTTGCATTCAACCAGCAAGAAAGACTCCACCCCATGTACGAGCTAATATGGAGAGAAATCGGTGGCAGTATTAACCACGGTTCTATAGGCCCACAAAGTAGGATATAACATGATATGCCAATTCATCTTGCTTTATGCGACGGTTCGTTGGAGAATAGACTTAAGTGATTTATTCACTGCTTCAACCTGTCCATTCACTTCAGGGTAATAAGAAGAGGAGTACTCCTGCTTATACCCTAATTTTGAATCCAACTCTTCCATCATTTTATTTTGAAAGTGCCTACCATGGTCAATGACAAGCTCTTTCAGAATGCCAAACCAAGTATAAATTTGGTTGAAAATTAAATGTGCAGCTGTCTCACCATGAGATTTAATCATGAGCATAGCCTTTGCCCATTTTGTCAAAACATCAATAGCCACTATAATGTGATGATGCCCCCCCGAAGCTAGGTTTCAATCCATGAAGTCAATCCCCCACTTGGTGATGGGACCGGTGGTGACAATAGGATGTAATGGGGTAGGATGCGAGTGCATATTGCATGCAAACACTTGGCAAGGGTGACACTTCTTGACCACATTGACACAATATTTGAAGATCGATGACCAAAAATATCCTGCTCTAAATATTTCTTGGCCTATAGAAAGTCCATATAAATGACCACCACATGCCCATCCGTGGAAATCATTCAGCACAACCTCAGCCTCGTCATGGGTTAAACAATGACGTAAACTAGAATATACCACACGGTGGTACAAAGTGTTATCCACTATAAGGTAGTTCTTAGCTACATGATATAATCGTCGTCGCTCATCCCGTGAAATGTGAGTAGGGACCTTCAACATTTGCAAATATACAATGATATCCTCGTATCATGGAACCAAAGTTGAGATAAATAAAATATGTGTTACGGAGAGAAATTCCTATGGCTTAGGGTACCACAACAGACAGCTTGACTCCAAAAATCAATCCTTTCCAATATGCAATAGAAATCAAATATCTAACACTAAAGGATCAGACCTCGTACCTTGTTCTGGACAGTTGAAGTAGATCCCCTTTGAGCTTTCCAACTTCATCTTGAATTGATAAACCACTTCCTCAACAACAAGTAAACAAGACAAGCCTACTATATATATGAGTGTTAGTTCTATTTTAGCATATATAATCAACAATGTATAAACATTTGAAATCATCCATGGATAAAATATTCATTCAAACATACATTATTGGACAGGAAAAGATATTTCTATTAATGTAAAATCAGAGATTACAATGGATACAACCTCTGTCAGCACGTCTACGAATCGGAGAAACAATCTCACAAGCAAAGGCAAGCTTAAGAAGAACACAAAAGTGCTCCAAGGGACAAAGGGATGTAGACTCAAGCACAAGTTCCAGCAACAATGGACTATAGTTTCTTTGCTCTCAATTCTCTCCTATGCCTTCAACATACCCAAGAGTTCCTTATATATCTTTTCAAAGGGGTAATGAAAGGTCGAATCCGAGCGATCTCAAGGCATAGGGAAGGCCAGGATTCACGTGAGTCAGATCCATGTCAAAGAAAACTCCAAAAGGTTTTGGATTATGCACACATCCTGATGTACACGGTTTTAGGGGTAAAATCGGTGTATATAGGCGATTAGGGGTTTAAAAGTCATGTTTATTACTTTTCACATGTTTGTAGGGATGGTCAAGGAAACATCAAAGGAAAAAAAATGATCCAAGGGGTCTAAGGAGTCTACAGAGGGATAGGGGAAAGCCATACAAGTGTGATTCACCTAGAGTGGTAAAATCAGCTATAACAGATGCCCTCTAATGTGTAATGTCAGAGGGGTCATACGATGGCCGAAATACATTATAAGTCCATCTCAGAAGTGGAGTGATGAAGGATCCCAAATGGAAGACCAGCCACCCAATCAGCATAGTACAATGATACAACTCTGTGCATAACTGTAAATACATATAGCAACCCCGGATACATAAGAGTACAATGGCCATGAATAGGCATGATACAAAATATCACATAAGTGGTCATCACCACATACAATATACATAAATCAGAATCTCCATGATGAAGATATACAAAGGATCATGATCTACATAATGGCTGAAGATATACAATGGATCAAGATCTCCATAATAGCTGGAAATGTTTGACATATACTGGAATCAAGTTATGAAAGCTGAAATCTAATGAACACTGGCATGATCAAGGGGGTAGTATATAAGAGATGCCACCAATATGGAAGGTCTTTTACACAAACCACTATGAGTACATGTCCTACTATGTGAATAGAGGTGTTGAGGTTGAACATAGTAGTCCATCATTTGATTACCGGTCACTGATGTATACCGTTAACAGACACGAGATCACCCACCGATAATGAAAATGTGAATCAAGGTACTAGAGTGCCAACTAACAAGTGTGAATAAATGTGTTTAGGTCGAACACTTGAGAGGATCCATCGGTCAGGGGACATTGATGTATTCCCAAAGACTATTGACGGCAAAAGAACCTGCCACTGATGATTGTAAGTCTCTAGGCACTCAAAAATGACTCTAGATTTTAATCCCAGAATAAATGATCTGAAGTGGATGGGATGAAATCCACTAGAACGAGGGCATTAAGGAATTCCCCATCATCCAACATGAGGTACCTAACCTATATGCCAGTTTAGACAGTGATGAAACCTAACCTATATGCCAGTTTAGACATGATACCTGAGATTGGCACGAACGGGTCAATCCAATGGCTGAAACAACACTAAAAAAGGTCTCCTACATCATAAATTAGTCCAAAAATGGTCCAAAATGATTAGAAATGGTCCAAACCATAGGAAAGGGGGTAAAAAATTTTAAAATTTGAAACATTTCTATAAATAGTAAAAAATTCAAAACATTATAAAACATTTGAAATGTTTATCCAATTGATCTCATATTGTCAACAACGAATTCTAAAAATACCAACAGAGTCGTACAATAATATACAATAACCATCCTTGGCTCAAAATCATGCATAGTACTTTTTTAGATAGAGCCCATTTCTAGGCTCCACCAAGGCCGTTCCCTTGTAATCCACTAACTCATAAGTGCCCTTCTCTAACACACATTTGATGACGTAAGGACCATGCCACATGGGGTTAAACTTTCCTGCCCCCAAGGGTTCTTTGGGTTGATCCCACGAAAGGACCAAGTCTCCCTCACTAAACCTCCTTGGATGGACACACTTATCGTACTATACATTTACGTGATGTTTATTTACTTCTAGAACCACCAAAGCATCTCAATGCTACTCATCAAGTTGCACAAGGTGGACCAAACGCTCCTCCAATGGTGAAGTGTTTGGTAAGAGATCTACGGCTAGCTTCAAAGAAGGAATCTCGCATTAAACCGGCAATACCGACTCATCTCAATGCTACTCATCAAGTTGCACAAGGTGGACCAAACGCTCCTCCAATGGTGAAGTGTCTGGTAAGAGCTCTACGGCTAGCTTCAAAGAAGGAATCTCACATTCAACCGGCAATACCGACTCCACTCCATGTACAAGTTGATATGGAGAAAAACTCGTGGTAGTCTTAAGAGCGGTTCTATATTCCCACAAAGCAGGATATAACATAATGTGCCAATTATTCTTGCTTTGTGTGATGGTTCATTGGAGAATGGATTTGAGTGATTTGTTCACTGCTTCTACCTGTCCATTCGCTTGAGGGTAGTAAGAGGAGGAATGCTCTTGTCTTTACCCTAAATTTTATGCCATCTCTTCTATCATACGATTCTAAAAGTATGAGCCATGGTCAGTGACAAGCTCTTTCAAAATCCCAAACCGAGTAATAATTTGGTTAAATACGAAGTGCGCGGCTGTCTCACCATCGAATTTAACTATAGGCATAGCCTTAGCCCATTTCATGAAGTAATCAATAGCCACTACTATATGATGATGGCCCTCAACTGAAGCTGGGTTGCAATCCATAAAATCAAGCCCCCACTTAGTGAAGGGACCGACAGTGATGATGGGATGTAACGGGGCAGGTTTTGAGCGCATATTACATGCAAACATTTGGAAAGGGTGGCACCTCTTGATCACATCTACACAATTGTTAAAGATCGACGGCTAGAAATAACCTGCTCTTAAGATTTTTTGGGCTATAGAAATCCCAGATAAATGACCACCACATGCCCCTCTGTGGCAATCATTCAGCACTACCTTAGCCTCATCATGAGTTAAACAACATCATAGAATGGAATCTACCCCACGTAGGTACAAAGTGTTATCCACTATGAGGTAATTCTTAGAAACGTGATGTAATCATCGTCATTCATCCCATGAGAGGTGAGTAGGGACCTTTAGTGTTTCTAAATATATAATGATATCCCCGTACCATGGGTCTAAAGTTGAGATTAAGAATATGTGTTCATTGATAAACGTATCTTCACAAACCAACTCCTCGACCTCGCTTTGGAAATACGATATAAGCTTTGCAAAAATTAACGATTTCTTCGATTTTACTGAAACAAACTCGAGATCGAATTCTTGCAGGATAACAATCTATTTATTATATTTTCCCCCAATCATCCTTCGAGTGAGGACAAATTGAAATGGATTGACATGGGCTACAACCAAGGTCTAGCGAACGGGAATATAATGTCTCAACCGTTGAACTGCATGTATGGTAGCTAAAGAAAACTTCTCAACATGAGAATAACGGATCTTCACATCAATAAGATTCTGGCTTAGATAGTATATGACATGCTCTTGGAGCTCTCATCCTCTTGAACCAAAACCATACCAATCGTCTCCATGGACGTGGCCACATAAAGTAGAAAATCACGGCTATAGTCTAGGGCACTAATCACCGGGGCTGATGCTAGGGATCGCTTGAGCGCATCAAAGGACTCCTGGGCTCACTCATCCCAACAAAAGGAAGCGTCCTTCTTCAAAATATGCATGAATCCTCTAGTCAAATTGGAAAAATTGACAACGAACCTCCGTAAGAAGTTTTTCATGCCTTGCAAACATTGAAGGTGAAAAATATTTTTTTGGGGAGACAACTAAAGTATTTCCTCAACCTTCAAAGGGTCGACTCTTATACCCTCTTTAGAAACAATGAATCCTAACAAGTGACTAGAATTCATACAAAAGATACACTTGTGAGGGTTTGACCTGACCAAATAATGGCGACACCTTTCGAATACCAATCTCAAGTGATAAGAATGATGCATTCTCATACGAGAATGAGCAGCAAGTTCATCCAAAAATACTTCGATAATCGATTTGAGATCGTGGAAGATCAAGGTCATGGCCCACTGAAAAGTAGCTATGGCATTCTTAAGGCCAAAAGGCATTTTCTAATATGCAAAAGTTTCGCAAGAACAAATAAATGTAGTCTTATGTTGGTCCTCAGGTTTAATTTGTATCTGATTATATCTGAAAAATATCATCCATAAAGGAAAAAGCCTCGCCACCCGCACACTCATCCAAAATCTGATCAATAAATGGTGTGGGGAAATTATCCTTAGGATAGGCATGATTCAGATCACGGAAATCAATACATATGTAGATCATTCCCTGCTTCTTATCCATCGAAACGGGTTTTGAAACCCACTTTGTCAAGGGAATGAGATAGATAAAAATGGCTTTCAATAGTTTCTCTATCTCTGCCTTAATCGTGGGTGCTTTCCTAGGATTCACCGCACGCAAACGTTGTTGAACAAGCTTAGCATTGGGATAAATATTAATCTCGTGTTCAACAATGTGAGGGTCGATACCTGGCATTTCATCGTAAGACCAAGCAAAGATATCATGAAATTCTTTAAACAGCTCGGTGTATTCTTGAATCTTAGCATGGGAACATTCTGCCCCAATATAGAAATTCTCTATCCTTCTAGGATTGAGAGAGATATTGATAGGAATCGTTGGAGATATATTTTCCATGTTCCCATCAGCCATCGGACCAGGAGAGCTTAATGGAACCATGGGACTACCAATTATCTCACTAAGAACCTCCCTAAAGTCCTCACGCTCCAAGTGGTCAAGCTCGAGAATAAAGTAAGATCTATGATGGAGCTCTTCCCATGCTGGCTCAACTCTCGACATAGCCTCAATAATTGCTTTGTCTGAAGGAAAAACACTATCAAGGCAGTCATGCACGTGAGAAGACTGTGATGCCCATGCAGGAAGCACATAAGGGTCCTCCTCCTCCGTCCACGAAGAGGAAGAACTGGGCTCTGCAACAAACTCAATATTAGGTTAATAAGCTACCATAGTTCCAGGCAACGGCATGTCCATCACGATGGGCTCACTCGAAGTACTCGGTGTAGGAAGAATCCAAGGGTCTTCCATATGACTTGTGTGAAAATACACCGATCTCATAGATGTCGAAGACTCACTGGAACTAGACGCTATCATAAGGATCAGTGTACGACAACTAAAACTTCCCATGAGGGATGGATACATGCCCACACCCACACTCCCAGTTTCCAGCTGAGAGTGCTCTACGATCAGGATTAAAGCTCTCGAAGATGCAGTAACTGATGGATTCTTGAATGACGTTTGATCAATCATAACTATATTCCCATTAAATGGAAAGCATATAGCAAGAAATAGGGAAGAAGCTATGGCTTGCATACTGTACATCCAATTCCTACCCAACAAGAGATTGTAGTCAAGGGGTGCATCAACCACCTCGACCTTTATCGCAACGGTCTTCCCTCCCAAATGGACCTTAAGGGAAGGAAGGATCATGTGCGGCCTAAATGATCTCCCATCAAATGCAGTTAACATGGTCATGGATTCAGATAACTTAGGGGAACCTAAACCCTTCCAACATGATAAAGGCATCATAGAAGCAGCAGCGCCTTCATCAATCACAGTGCACTTGATGATCATGTTAAGACATTCTACATGAATCAAAAGAGACACACAGTAAGGCAAGCCAGGCTGAAGTCCTGTGGTTTCAAATTTAATCACAAAGGAAGAATTATCATCATTCACACCAAGGGAAGAAAGTAAGTCCTTCCTTTACGAAGGACAACTCTGAATCACTTCTAGTGCAGACATCGCACAAGGAGTGTGGCCCAAATCCTCAACAAACAAATAGTTCTTAGCGGCTCAAGAATTAGGATTATGCCCTGAATGCTTAAGGACTCCCTTAGGAATGCGAGGTGCAGCTTCAGGTTTATCCACCGGTTTTTCAACATGCAAAGGAGTCCCTTGTGGATCAGGCTTCTTTCCTGGGTTGGGTTGTGACGAACCATAGTCCTTCACACAGGTCACAACTTTTGTAGCATGTACCATGTTAATGCAACCATGACCACTACCCTCTGGTGGATCTTGGTCACCACTAGACTAATCATGGGTCCTCGAGTTCATATTTTTATTGTGAGGTAAAGGGTTAGTCAGCACAGCTGGGCCCTGTGCTAAGAATCTCGAGGCTTCATCGATACGAGGGCACAAGTAAGTGAGGTGATTGTCCTTACACAACTTGCAAGGAAATTTAACCTTACGTTTAGCTTGTTTGTCCCCCCCAGCATTAAGGGCATTTTTGTCATTATTATTAGCATTTCCATTCCTATTCCCACCCTTACGATTATTCTTACCCTTCTTTCTATTCCTTCCAAGCTGCTGGTTACCCTTCTGGTCCGATGATTGCACCAAAAGCTCACTCACCATTTGGGCGAGTTGAGATGAAGCTGTGGCTTGTCCTGAAGCAGATTGGTTGATTGAAAATTGACTAACTTGTTTTGCAACCGAATCTACAGGTTTAACACTAGCACAACCAACAATGCTATGGGGATGTGGTCCACGTTTAACTTTGTGGTCGAAACTGGAATGCAGAGCATTGCGAATGATCTCATATAACAAACCGAACTGAGCAAAAATCAAATCCAGTTCCTGTGCCCTAAAAATGGCTTGTTCCTCATTTTGCACTCTGGATGTAGAAACATCCTTCACTATATATGGCAATAAAGACTTAAGGAACCATTCGAGGAGGAATTTCGGTGGTATAAAGGATTTAATTAACCTCTTCCATCTACGCCACTCTTGGATATGATCTGAGATATGTTTGGCTTTATCCTGTCGAAATGTCAACAAGAGTTCAGTACCAACGTCATAATGCACTGGTAGCTGGAAGTGGTTAAGAAAATTCATTGCTAGGTCATCGAACAAAGCGAATGCCCCCCTACGTAGCTCTATATACCATTTCGTAGCAGGCCTTGTAAGGGTGCATTGAAACAGCCTTAAACAGATTGAGTCCTGGTGTAAGGAAGTCGAAGAGCATCGTAGGTGAAAAGTAGTAACATGTTCGCTCGGATCCTCTCTCGGTTTGCCCTCGAATTTGGGTATGTCCGAGGGAAGCTTAGTAGGGACAGCCGGCCAAGCTGGGTCATGAGCTACAGGATCGTTCGTCAATTTCGACAAGTCAAGAAGATTCAGCGTTGCGAGGAAAGAGAACCTAGGATGATTAGGTCGATGGACTGCTCCCTGATAGTTCTGATTCACATAGGTCTGATTACCATAACCACCATGGCCATGGCCATAGTGTCCTCCTCCCGTTTGACCCATATAGGGTGGTATGGAAGCACCATAGTGTGCTGTACCTTGACTATTTGGAGCTACAAATCTGTAAATTGGAGAGTAAGCAGGTTGTTGATACCCACACCCATAAGGTGAAGAACCTTGTCCATACTGTGTCCCATAATAGGGTCCATAAGTCATCGCATGAGATGTCCCATAAGGCACTCCATAAGTGGAATATATGCTCTAAAAGTAGGAATATAACCTTTATAAGTATGAACATGACCTTCCGAAACAATGGGTGGTGCATGAACCTGAGACACAACTGGTCTAGTAACCACAGTACGGACATGACTCGTAGCAACATTCTGGCCCGAAGGACCACGTGAATGAGGTGGAGGGTGAACATTTGAAGAACTAGGGATAGAAGATGAAGGGACCTGTGTAATTATCTATGTGCTATTCCCTATAGTCACTCGTCTTGGATTTGGTATCCTAATAGGATCACTAACCCTAGACCTAGGAGGAATATGTGATGTAGCTTCCACCGCTGGGATGGAAAGTGCAATGTGACTTGTGCTCTCAAACCTCTCCGCATGGTAAGGAATCAGAGTTCCCCTAGGCATAGTGTTAGGCTCAAACTCAGATTCGACATGAAATGCCAAATCATGTGTGGGAAAACCAGACATACCATAACTAGTGCTCGTGGGTTCAAAATGGGTCTCATCATCCTCTGACATTCCATACCGGTGATGCGTCAATGGGGAATCAACCCTAGATTAAGTAGGTCTATCATGAAAATTTCCTATCTCAGAAATCACAAGACCTAACTCAGTCAAATCAGGTGAAGGATCATAGTTAGGAGTAAACTCCCCATCTTCCACATGAATGGGAGAAGGTGGCTCAGGAATACCTTCTATATGGTCTCCCATGGTGTATGAATCAATGTGCGAAGTATTCCTCCTGGACTGTCTATTTCTCTCTCCCAAAGGAGGAGGAGATGTAGAAGGTGGAAGTCCTGCTAAACGACAAGAACGGTGAGGAGCCACACCCGAATCCACAATGACTCAAAAAAATATAAAATACTCTCTATCTACACAAACCCTAGGCAAGCTAATGTGCACAGAGCAA
This sequence comes from Pseudotsuga menziesii, assembly GCA_001517045.1. NCBI lineage: Eukaryota > Viridiplantae > Streptophyta > Pinopsida > Pinales > Pinaceae > Pseudotsuga > Pseudotsuga menziesii. The sequence goes on along the minus strand of LPNX010771930.1, from coordinate 679,321 downwards.
TCACTAAGAAAATCTAAAGCCAAACACAAGCAATCAAGCGTAGGATAAGTGAGCTCCCGAATGAAGTAGGTATGTCTCACCTAGGAGAGGCTTGAGACTCCCATACACAACAAGTGGAGGTACGTAACCAATTATTGTGGCCCTTAGCTTCAACGCGTAAAGTGACTGTGCTATCTGACCCTAACCTGGCCAGGACACCCACATAATAACTCATACAAAGTACCCCCTCGATATCCTAGGTAAGGCCACTAAGGTCACCTCAATATAATTAATGCTCAGGCAGACAATCATAGGTGGGATTGACCATATGGGCAGGGTAGCAAAGCCCAAAACTATCGAAAGAGCCCCCAGATACGAATATTGTAACGTCCCCGACCCTCCGACCGGTGAAGAGGATGCTACTAATGCCAAACAAATGGGAAAACATCCCCATGAACATTAATAGGGATAAATGCTGAAAAAAAAAATATTAACATAATACATGCTAAGATGCATAAAACGTACAAGGATACATAGTTACTCAACATTCAGCGGAAGCAAACATATACCTTTTAGCATTCAACATGTTCATCATAATTTACGAAATAGTAGATATAACTGCAGAGATGAAATAGTCATGAGTACTTATCTTTTAATGAAGAACTCGCCCCGCAATCAGCTACATCGCTGCAACGTTCCACCCAACCATAGGCCAGCGTGCTCATCAATCTATCAGCAACACTGCCACCCCCGAGCTGGGCATGATTCCTCAAGGAGTAAGGGTCAATGCAGGCTTACACATAGCCAAGGGACACAAATCAGTAGTCCAACAAAGTTGGGTTTATCAGGCCGTCAACAAATCAGCCAAGCCAACACAGTCTAAAGACCAACCTCTACATTCACATAGAAAAACAAGTGGTTCACAACTTGGGCAGGGAAATCTGATTCCTGAGTCGTTCTTGGCCCTATCGTGGCCAAAACTACTCAATAATAGCCATAGCAAACCAAAACGAAAGAACCCACATCAAACCACAAATCATGGTGAAAGCAATATCCCCAATCTCAACATGGAGACAACAAGAAATACACAACCCGAAATAGAAGAGGTGATCAGACTCTCAGCCTGGGCAGGGAAAACATATACACAGACCACAAAATTGATATGGAAACACACTCCCACAGGAAAAATCGCGAATGGCTCCTTCAGAGGGAAATCATGGATGACAGAAAAACAACTTCCCAGCTTGCTGCGTGAGGAAAATAATGAAGAATCCCAACCTGTGCATGAGGAGAATAGACACAGTCCAAAAATGGAAGAAGGAAATTAGACCCTCAACAACATCCAAAAAATCATGGGAAGAATGACAGCAACCCAAATTGCAGGTTAAACCAACAGCATGGTAGAATCGTGGATGAAAACCATGGCTATTTCACATACTCAGTAGAAATTGTGCCCTTGATGCCGCTCTTCCAGCTCACTGCATGCACAAAACCAAAGGAGAACCCCGACCGGTGCATGAGGAAAAATGATGGGAAAACTATGTGTGTGTGGAAAACAGAACGTCTCCCTATGTGAGGATGAACTGACAATGGAGAGAATGGAGAGTCCCCCCCTTCCAGTGAAGGCGGTGGTTCGTTTTTCCTTTCCAATGTGAGGTTCAATACTCTAGTGGAGTATGGATGTGGGAAAGGACTGACAGTCCTGCCACACTCCACTCCCTATCATAACTGCCTCAACTACTCAACAAAACATTAAAGGTATGGTTGGATAAGACAAGGGAAGATGAGCAATCAAACAAGGTGGTGACACATGCATTTTCCCAATGGCTCCCACGGTTAGAAAATCCCCCCCCGCCCTTATCCTTAGGAAAATCATGCCCTTTTCATTTTAACATTGCACCGTTGTAGCTGGCTATAGTTTATTTTAATTGATGTGCGTATTTACATGATGCCAAACTATAATGTGCCGAATAGTATGATATACCATCGGCAACTATCCCTATTTCAGAAACATACACAACCAAATCGATGGTGGGGCTTTTGCCTTTAGCTCCTCACCATGATTAATTACATTATATACATCATGCAAACGGGGTCAAAACCGGGGTGTTACAAATATAATCCTGGAAATATCTCTGGTGCTACTCAATTATGACTAGGGGTCATCCCAATCAATAACCACTCACACTACCTCGTGCTTAACTCCCTTTTGAGAGGATGATCCTGAGAAACACTGGTTATACCAAGGAATTTCACACACTCACCTAGACAGACACGTACATGTTGTTGTTTAGTGGTCTTGGAGAATTTACTCACAATGAACTATTCCAAGACCCTAAAACCTAATCTTGTTGGTGAACCCTATTAAATAAAATAGTGTAGTTCATTTTAATTAATCGTTGATTTTAATTGGCTTTATTACTCAAAAGAGGTATATGGCCGTGCAACTAATGGAGTTATGACACAACGTGAAGTAAAATACACACCTAACAATCAATGCAAATGCATTGTGTCCATGAAAAGCAGGGTATGCTACTACGTAAAATGCACAATTTTCTTCGAATGATAGGTGCAATCTTTCCTATATGAAATCCTGACTAATACTCCAAAGCAAATCTAGTGCAAGTACCATGATAAATGCAAGATGTAATGCATGATGATAAGCAAATATTTTTGGATTTTTTGAAATAAAAATGAGATATAAAAGCAAAAGAATGGCTCTACAACCCCCAGAATCTGCAAGCACACTCAAGAAGCACTCACACAAAATACTAAGGTAAAAGAAATCTAATGCACTAATCCCAAAACAAAAAATAAAAAATGCAATGACAAGAACATTCTTCAAAAAGAAATTTACCCTAAAAAAACGTCTCTGGTCAGAAATAGAGGTGTATACAGACTCTAGCAGTATCAAAGGAGACTCAGCAAACATCAAACTTCACCCAGCAACCATCCATCTTCCCTCTAGAAGGAAAAACTAAGGGCATACACGACTGTTCATAGTAAACCCGCATGCGTACGCAAAAATAGCAGTGAAATCTGCATATATATATGTGACTGTGAGTTAAAAACTCGCGTACAGGAAGAAAGGTGCATAAAAATAAAGGCAAACAGACAAGCTGAGACAAACTTTACACCAATCAGACACTACCAAGAAAAAATTCCCCCAGACTCGACACAGAAACAAGAGAAACAGATTAATTCAAAGTCATTGAATGACAATAGAAAACCCCCAAAGGACAACTACTAGGAACTCCCCAGCAGAGTCACCAATTCTGTTACGGAGAGAAATTCCTATGGCTTGGGGTACCACAATAGACAGCTTGACTCCAGAAATCAATACTTTCCAATATGCAATAGAAATAAAATATCTAACACTAAAGGATCAAACCTCAAACCTTGTTCCAGACGATTGAAGTAGATCCCCATTGACCTTTCCAACTTCAGCTTGAATTGATAAACCACTTCCTCACCAACAAGTAAACAAGACAAGCCTACTATATATATGGGTGTTAGATCTATTATAGCATATATAATCAACAATGTATAAACATTTGAAAGCATTCATGGATAAAATATTCATTCAAACATATATTATTGGATAGAAAAAGATATTTCTATTAATATAAAATCAGAGATTACAATGGATACAACCTCTATCGGCACGTCTGCGAATCAGAGAAACTGAATCCCCCACTTGGGTCTCCACCAACTCAATCCTCCATATCTCGATAGCAAGCTCACAAGAAAAGGAAAGCTTGGGAAGAACAGAAAAGTTCTCCAAGGGACAAAGGGATACTGACTCAAGCACAAGTTCTGGCAACAATGGACTGTAGTTTCTTTACTCTCAATTCTCTCCTGTGCCTTCAATGTACCCAAGAGTTCCTTATATAGCTTTTCAAAGGGGTAATGAATGGTTGAATCCAAGCGATCTGAAGGCATAGGGAAGGCTAGAAGTCAAGTGAGTTGGATCCATGTCAAGGAAAACTCCAAATGGATTTGGATTATGCACACATCCCGATGTATGCGGTTTTAGGGGTAAACCCCGCGTATATACGCGATTAGGGGTTTAAAAGCCGTGTTTATTAATTTTCACATGTTTTTAGGGATGGTCAAGGAAACATCAAAGGACAGAAAATGGTCCAAGGGGTCTAGGGAGTCTGCATAGGGACATGGGAAGGCCGTACAAGTGTGATTCACTTGGAATGGTAAAATCAGCTATAAAAATATGCTCATTGACAAACGTATCCTCATAAACCTCCTCCTCCTCCACACTTGGAAAATCAGATATGAACTCCGCAAAGATCAACGATTTCTTCGATTTCGCTGAAACGAATTCGAGATCAAACTCTTCCAAAATAACAATCCATTTATTGTATTTTCCTCCAATCATCCTTCTAGTGAGGACTAATTGAAATGGATTGACATGAGCTACCACCAAGGTCTGGCGAAGGAGAATGTAATTTCTCAATCTTTGAACCGCATGAACGATGGTCAAGGAAACTTTCTCCACATGGGAATAACGGATTCCCGCATCAACAAGGTTTCATCTCAAATAATATATGACATGCTCATGGAGCTCCTCATCCTCCTCAACCAAAACCATACCATCTTCATGGATGCGGCCACATAAATAAAAAAATCGTAGCTATAGTCAGGTGGACTAAGCATGGGGGCTGATGCTAAGGCTCACTTAAGAGCATCAAAGGACTCCTGGGCTCACTCATCCCAGCAAAAAGTAGTGTCATTGTTTAAATGATGCATAAAGCCTTTAGTAAAATTGGCAAAACTAACCACAAATCTCCGTAAGAAATTTTCAATGCCTTGTAAACAGTGACTATGTCTAATATTATGCGAGGGAGACAATTGAAGTATTTCCTCAACCTTTAAGGGATCGACTCTTATCCCCTCCTTGGATACAATTAACCCTAGAAAGCGACCAACAGTCACAAAATAGATGCACTTATGAGGATTTAACCTAACCTAGTAATGGAGGCATCTTTCAAATACTAATCTCAAATGGTATGAATGACACACTCTCAGATGAGAATGAGCAGCAAGGTCATCCAAATACACTTCGATAATCATTTTGAGATCATGAAAAATTAAGGTCATAGCCCGTTGAAATGTAGCTCCAGCATTTTTAAGAACAAAAGGCATTTTTCGATATGCAAAAGTACCCCAAGGACAAATAACTATAGTTTTATGTTGATCCTTGGGTTTGATCTGAATCTTATTATATTCGAAAAAACTGTCCATGAAGGAGAATACCTCGCTTCCCACACACTCATCCAAAATTGGATCAATAAACGACGTGGGAAAATTATCCTTAGGACAAGTACGATTTAAATCATGAAAATCAGTGCATATATGGATCAATCCTTGCTCCTTATCAACCGGAATAGGATTTGAAACCCACTCCATCAGGGGAACAGGATAGATAAAACCAAATTTTAATAGCTTCTCTGTCTCAGCCTAAACAGTGGGTGCTTTTCTAGGATTCATGACACGCAAATGTTATCGAACCGACATTTCATGTTTGGATAGGTCTTAATCTCATGTTTGGAAATACGAGGGCCAATACCTAGCATTTCTTCCTATGACCAAGAAAATATGTCACGAAACTCTTTAAATAGCTTTGTATACTCCTTGATCTCATAAGGGGAAAAATCCACCCCAATGTAGATGTTCTCAATTTTGCCAAGATAGCGAGAAATATTGATAGGGATAGTGGGTGATAAATTCGCCATGTTCCCATCGGCCATCTAACCAGGAGAGATCAATGGAACCACGGGACTATCAATCTTCTCACTAAGAATTTCCCTAAATTACTCAAGCACCATATGGTCAAGCTAGGGAAGAAAATATGATCGATGATGTATCTCTTCCCAAGGTGGCTCAACCCCAAACATGGCCTCAATAATGGCTTCATCCGACGGAAAAAAATCATTGAGGCAATCATGTGCGTGAGAGGACTCAACTTCCCATGCAGGCAGCACAAACGGGTCTTCCTCCTCTGTATACGAAGAGGAAGGGCTAGGATCTACAACAAAATCAATATTCTCTTGATATGCTATCATCGTTGCAGGAAATGACACATCCATTTCGATAGGTCCATTCGAAGGAATCGGTGAAGGAAGAATCCAAGGATATTCCATATGGGTAGTTTGAAAAGACACTAAATTCAATAAGGATGGAGCCCCAGCAAACTAGATTCAATAATAAGAATGGGTACAGGACAACTAAAGGTACCCATAAGAGACAAATACATACCAACACCCACACTCCCAGTTGCTGGCTGAGAATGATCGAGAATCAAGATAGAATCTCCTGATGATGAACTAAAAATCGGATTATAGAATGATGTTTGATTAATCATAATGATCTTTTCATTAAATGGGAAGCATAACACTCGAAGTAGAGAAGAGGCTATGGCTTCCATACTATACATCCAATTCCAACCCAGCAAAATATTGTAGTCAAGGGGCGCATCAACCACCTCGACCTCGATCGCGACGGTCTTCCCTCCCAAGTGGACCTTAAGAGAAGGAAGAATACCGTATGGCCGAACTGATCTACCATCAAAGGTAGTCAACATAGTAGTGGATTGGGACAACTCAGGAGAACCCAAACCCTTCCAATATGACAAAGACATCACGGAAGCAGTAGCGCCTTCATCAATCACAGTGCATTTGAAGGTCATATTAAGACACTCTACATGAATCAAAAGAGACACGTAGTAAGGAAAGTGAGGCTACAGTCCCATGGTTTCAAATTTTATAATGGAAGAAGAGTTATCATCATTAAGCCAAAGAGTAGAAAGTAAGGCTTTCCTTTGCGGAGGACAACTCTGAAGTACTTCATGCGTGGACATCACACAAGGAGTTTGGCCCAAATCCTCGACAACAAAATAGTTCTGGGTGGCTCGGGCATTAGGATTGTGCCCCGACCGCTTTAGGAATCCCTTAGGAATGCGAGGTGCAATTTTAGGTTTATCCATAGGGTTTTAAATACACAAAGGGTTCTCAAGTGGAGCAGGTTCTTTTCCAAGGTCCGGTTGTGACGAACCATAATCCTTTGCATGAGTCACAACCTTAGTAGCACACACCATGTTGATGTAACCATGATCAGTATTGGCCTCTGGTATATTTAGATCTCCACCCAATGCACAATTAGGATCAATGGTCCTCAAGTTCATATTTTGATTATGGGGTGAAAGATTAGTTAGCACAGCTAGACCCTATGCTATGAATCTCGAGGCATCTTCCATATGAGGGAACAAGTGAGTGAGGTGGTCCTCCTTACACAACTTGCAAGGAAACTTTACCTTATGTTTAGGTTTCTTGTCCCCATTAACATTACAAGCATTCTTGTCATTATAATTAGCATTTTCATTCTTATTCCCACCCTTATGATTATTTTTACCCTTTTTCTTATTCTTTCCAGGCTGTTGGTTTCCCTTCTGGTCAGACGATTGCATGGAAAGTACACTTGCCATTTGGGTGGGTTGAGACAAAGCCGTGGCTTTTCCCAATGCATATTGATTAATAGACAATTGGCTCACTTGTTTCACAACCGAATCCGTAGTTTTGGCACTTGTACAACCCACAATGCCATCGACATGTGGTCTAGGTTTGACATTGGGATCGAAACTAGATCGCGGAGCGTTAGGTATAATCTCATACAAAAGTCTGGATTGAACGTAGATCAAATCCAATGCTTGTTCCCTAAGTATCGCTTGTTCCTCATTTTAGACTCCGAGTGTAGAAACATCCTTCGTGATGTAAGGTAACAAAGACTTGAGAAACCACTCAAGGAGAAATTCCAGTGGTATAAAGGCTTTAATCAACTTCTTCTATCTACGCCACTCTTGAATATGATCTGAGATATGTGTGGTGTTGTCTTGTTGAAATGTCGACAAGAGTTCTGTACCAACATCGTAATGCATGGGTAGCTGAAAGTGATTGAGGAAAGTCATGGCAAGGTCATCAAATAGAAAGAATGCCCCCCCTGGTAACTCTATATAGCATTTCACTGCAGGCGCGGTGAGGGTGTGTTGAAATAGCCTCAAATGGATTGAATCGTCATGTAAGGAATTGGAAGAGCACCAAAGGTAAAAAGTAGTGATATGCTCACTAGGATCTTTTCTATCTTTGCCCTCGAACTTGGGAATGTCCTAAGGAAGCTTGTTAGGGATGGTCGACCAATCTAGGTCATGAGATACTGGATCGTTCATAAGTCTTGATAAGTTAGGTAAGTTCAACGTTGCAAGGAAAGGGATTTTAGGTTGAGCCGGTCTATGCCATGCTCCCTGATAGTTCTGGTTCATATAAGGCTAATTTCTATAAATACCATGGCCTTGGCCATAATATACTCCTCCCATTTGACTTGTATAGGGATGCATGGAAGCATTATGATGTGGTGTACCTTGACTATGTGGTGCTATAAAGCCATAATTGGAAGAGTAAGCAGGTTGTTGATACCTGTACCTATAGGGTTGATAGTTCTGTCCATACTATGGTCCATAATACTGTCGATGAGAAGCTCCATAAGGTGTCCCATGGGATGTCCCATGAGAAGTTCCATAGTTAGGGATATGGGGAACTCCTTCCAATGGACCATTAGACGATCCAAAAATAGGAATATGACCCCAAGACACAACAAGATGGACTTGAATCTAAGATACTACCGTGCGAGAAGTCGCAGTACGAACATGGCTAGTAGCAATATTCTGGCCCGAAGAACCATGTGAATGAGGGGGAGGAAGGGTTGTCAAAAATGAATTCAAAGGAGTAGGGTTCAACAACGAAGGGACATGTGAAGGGATGTAAGTTGTGTTCCCTATGGTCATTTCTCTTGGTTCTAGTATCTGCATATGGGTACTAACACTAGGTCTAGCAAGAACATGTGAGGTAGCCTCCACGACTAGGATGAAAGGTGCAATATGACTAGTGATCCCAAATCTCTTCACATGGAAAGGAATAGGAGTTCCCCGAGGCGTAGTGCTAGGTTCAAATTTGGACTCAACATGATGTGCCAAATCGGGTGCAGGGATATCATACATGCCATAACGAACATGACTAGTGCTTGTGGTTTCATGATGAGTCTCATCGACTAGAAACCAATACCAGGGACCTATGAATGAGGGATCATAACCAGAATGTGAAGGCATTTCTAGTGAAGGAGCATATACGAGAGTAGAATCTACATCCCCAACCTCATGAGGTGGAGAAGACATCTCAGAAATCTCATCCTCGTGATCTCCCATCATGTGTGAATCAAAGTGAGAATTAGTCTGCTTAGACTATCTATTTCTCTCTTCCAAAGGAAGAGGAGATGTGGAAGGTGGAAGTCCTGCTAAATGACGAGAACAACGAAGTTCCATGCCCGAATCCAAAATGACTCGAAAATGAAAAAGACTCGATCTAATTATGCAAACCCTAGGAAAACTAGTATGCACAGAGCATACACCTATAAAATGTAAAGCTAAATCACAAGCAAACAAGGGTAGGATATGTGAGATCTTGAATGAAGCAGGTATATATCTCCTAGGAGAGGCTTGAGACTTTCATACACAAAAAGCAAAGGTTTGTAACCAATTATAGTGGCCCTTAGCTTCAATGCATATAGAGATTGTGTTGTTTGACCCCTACCTAGCTAGGAAACTTGTAGAATAACCTCTGTGAATTACCCACTCGATAACCTAGGTAAGGAAACTAAGGTCACCTTAATATAATCAATGCTCAAGCAAACAGTCACAGGCAAGATTGACCATATGGGCAGGGTAGCAAAGCCCGAAACTCTCGAAATAGCCCCCAGATATGAATACAATGCTGGAAATATATTCGGTGCTGCTCAATTATGACTAGGGGTCATCCCAATCAATAACAGGTCACACTGCCTCGTGCTTAACACCCTTGTAGAAGGAGAATCTTGAGAAACAATAATTATATAAAGGAATTTCACACTCTCACTTGGACAGAAAGATAAATGTTTCATTTAGTGGTCTTGGAGAATTTACTCACAATGAACTATTCCAAGACCCTAAAACCTAATCTTGTTGGTGCACCCTATAAAAGAAAAGAGGGTAATTCATTTTATTAGCCGTTGATTTTAATTGTCTTATTACTCAAAATAGAAAACGGTCGTGCAACTAATGATGTTATGACGCAACAAGAAGTAAAATGCACACCTAACAATCAATGCAAATGCACTGTGTCAAATGAAAAACACGGTATGCTACTATGTGAAATGCAAAAAATTTCCTTCAAATGAATATCCAATCATTCCTATATGAAAATATGACTAATACTCTCCAAGAAAACCTAATGCAAGTACCATGCAAAATGCAAACTGCAACAATGCATAATGATGCAAAAATCAAATGTTTTTGTATTTTTTAAATTAGAATAAGATAAAAAACAATAGTATGACTCTACAACCCCTAGACTCTGGAAGCACTACCAGAAAACACCCAAGCAAAGTACTAAGGTATAAGAGACCTAATGCACTAATCCCGAAACAAAAAATAGAAAATGAAATGAAAAGAACATTTCAAAAATTTAAACTAAAAAGCGTCTTTGGTCAGAAACAGAGGTGTATACAGACTCCAAAAACATCCAAGAAGACTAAGCAATCATCCAAACTCACCCAGCAACACTTTATATTCCCCGAAAAGGTTAAACTCAGGCCATACGTGGCTGTGTGTCAAAAATCCACGTATATACGTGGCTATTCTAGTAAAAACCACGTGTACACGTGATTGTGAAGACAAAACTCGCATACAGGAAGAAAAAGAGATAAAAAAGAAGGTAAATAGACAAGCTGAGAAAAAATTGACTCCTATCAGACACTACTAGGAAAACATGCCCCCAGACTTGTCTCAGAAATAGAGAAATCAGAGCAATTCAAGAACATTGAATGCCGATAAATCCCCCAAAGGAAATGAATAGGAACTCCCTAGTACGGTTGCCAATTCTATTACAGAGAAAACTTCCTATGGCTTGGGGTACCACAATAGATAGAGTAACTATAGAAATCAATCCCTTACTAATATGAAAGAGAAATTAACATCTAACACTAAAGGATCTTGAAACATACCGTATTCCGGATGGTTGAGGTAGATCTCCATTGAGCTTTTCCAATCTCGCTTGTGTTAGCAATTTTCTCTCTCAACAATCAGTAAACAAGACAAGAATGCTATATAATAGTGTTAAAACTTTTCTAACATATATAATCAATAAAATATAATCATTTAAAAGCATCCATGGATTCAATATTCATTTAAATACACATTATTGGACATGAAAAGATATTTCCATTAATATAAATCAGAGATTACAAGAATGACAAAGGGATGCAGACTGAAGTATAAGCTCCGGCAACAATGGACTATAGTTTTCTTGCTCTTCAATTCCTCTCTCTTTGATGTATCCAAAGGGTTCCTTATATAGTAATTCAATGGGGTAATGGAAGGTCGAAACTGAGCAATATCAAGGCATATGGAAGGCTAAGAAACAAGTGACTCGGCTCCACATCAAGGAAAACTCCAAAACTATTTGGCCTTTTGCACACATCTCGATGTATGCGGGTTTAAGGTTGATATCCGCATATATACGCGAGAATAGGTTTAAAAGTCGTGTATGGAAAATAATGCATGCTTTTAGGGATGATATTGGAAACATCAAAGGTACAAAAATGGTCAATGGGGTCCAAAGAGTCTGCAGAGGGATAGGGAAGGCCATAAATGTGTGATCCACCATATGTGGTAAAATCAACTGTAACAATGTGGGAATCTCATACGATTCAATTCCTTGATGCATTTCAATTTAATAATGGTTAAAGGTGTAAGAATTGATTTGGTTAATGTGATATTTTATGGTTGTATCAACATGACTCCACTAGCGCAATTCACAGGGAATGACTTTATCTAGGTAAATTCATTGTAATTAGTTAGTTTTGATTCTCTGTTTATTATTTTAGTTGTTGATATAAAATATATGTGAAAACGTATAGCTAGAACATCGCAGGGTTCGATGGCTGGGCCAGGTTAAAATATTTTCAATGCAATATGTTTTCTTAGTATGGATTATAGGGTTTACATAGATGTTTATTTAGTGTTTTTTTGAGATGATTATGGTTGGATTATAATGTGGAAATAAAATCCTACACGCTGGCAATATGAAATCTTCCAGTGTTTAGGATATAAGTTGAGAGTTTGATTTTAATGGTTTTAAGAGATTCGAGCTATGGTTTAGTTTGTCTTAGTTTGTAGTTGAATTAATTATGTAAAATGTTTTGGAAATAGTTTTAGTTTCAAGAACTCAGAGATTGGATAACTGGTCTATATGGTTATAATTTTGTAAATGGTTTCTTTAATGAAGTCTCTAATTTAGTTTAAGGTTGGAGTAGAATTTCAATACCTGTTTTATTTGAGTAACTAATTTTAAAATATAAGATATGCATGTTTGGAAAATTAAACAATACTGAAAGAATATAAATTGTGTTTTCCTAGCCAGGTATTAATGTTTGACTTTAATGTTTAAGCAAATAAACTAAACTGTAGTAGAACATCTACTCCTAGGGTTTATATATAAATAGTTAAAGTTTTAAGGCTCTGTAAACAAAAGGAAAAATAAACCTAGCTGTAGCATACATACAATATACATATTTTCATTCAATATTATAAACAATACTTTAATAGAAATCTGTAAGAACTGTAGAGAAGGTAGAAACCATCATACATGCAATTTGTTGATATTTAATCGATAGAACCCTACACACTCAAGCACAAAAAATTAATAATAACATAGACAATTCTAACTTCAGATATCTTAACATAATAACTTGGGAACTACCACATTCAACCCAACCATGACCCAGAACCATTCCTAGTTTCAATATAAATTCCCCCGAGCTGGTTCCAACATGCAAGTAGTATAGAGATCCTAAAGGTAAGGCTTCACCTATATGGATATTAGGTTATGTACCATATTTCTTTAACTTTTTGGAAAAAGGCTCTCCAAAATTCTTTGGAGAATAATGAGTAGATAGAATATAATGGGATCCCCAAGCCCCTCTTTGGATTGGGTCTTTATAGACAATATTTAGGAAAAAATACAGTTAAATTTCAGTTAGATGAAGAATCATTTATTTTCTTGAAATAATCTTTTACTTGATTTATGTGAAATTAATATTTATTTAACTTAACTTATGAACTCTTTGACTAGTTCCTATTTGGACTCTTTAGGTTGTTAAATATTAATATAATTATTTAAATAATAATATATAGGTTCTGTGTTTATTATTTATAGTTACTTATTATTTCTTTATAATTAATACATATGCTCACTCTTTTATTCCTACCATTTATAAACCACACACACACACACACACACATCATTGTTAACATTTTACTTTAGGTATCATGTAGCATGATCCCAAACACATGGTACTTTCATTAGCTTAAAATCATTTCTTTTGTTAAGGCATTTAGATAAGGTTAGGTCAAATAGGTTAGGTAGATCTAAACCTCCTTGCATGTTGGATTACCTCGTATATCATGGTAGTTCCTCAGCACTTGATGAGACACATAAATTTGAAATTTCATTTAATCAACTTAAAATTAAGTAAGATGAGATTGGTGTTTTATCACAGTCACTTTTACTCAACGCAATTAATTTTCAATAACTCCTAGTGTTATTTAGAGCCAATAGTCAACACTAAAATATATGGAGTTACACTTAGTGCAATTTCAGATATTCTTGCTCAACACTAATGCTAGGATGTACTTGTATAATACATTTAGGGATAGAATGGCCACGGATCTGATGTTCCAGAGCTTATGCTCAAAATCTACTTGGAATGCTGCTGGGATTATGCCCAACACTTCTACAATATCCCAAATTTTGGACCTAACACTTATGGGCATGTGCCTATTGATTATGATGATTATCTTGATGTTTAATTTTTATATTGGGTTGAATACCACACTGCATATGAACATGATGAATTGTTTTATATATTGGGTGTAAGAAAATTATTGATGATATATATATATATATGTATGTATGTATGTATGCTTGTTTGTGTTGGGTGTGGACCTTAACGCACATGATTGATCAGATGTTTTTTGTTGAGCGGGAACCTCTAGAGCACTCGAGTTATTGATGATATGTGTTAAGCGAGGAGCTCTGGAGCACATGAGTACTTACCTTTATGTTGAGCGAGAAGCTCTGGAACACATGAAAAGATAATTGAAAATATTAGGCATAACCCCTGGAGCCTTCCATGTTGATGGTGAGCATAAGCTCTAGAGCACCGGATCCTTGTCCATTGTATACCTAGCTGTATCATACAAGTACATCCTAGAATTAGTGTTGAGCAAAGAGCTCTGGAATTGCACTGAATTGTAACACCTTGTTAAAGTGTTGAGTATGATCTCTAGTAAGCGCTAGGCTTTATTGAAAAGAATTTAATAAATTTTAAGTGAAAACAACTCGAGAAAAAATATCGATCTCATCATACTTATTTATAAGTGATTAAATTAAATATTGAATTTCCGTATTCTCATCAAGTACTAAAGAAATACGACGTTATATGAGGGAAATCCAACATGCAAGGATGTTTAGAGTTTCCTAGCCTAGTATACCTAAACCATATACCTACTTTACCTTGATGAAGAAGTGTCATTATGTAATATCCCAAATTTTGGACCTAACACTTATAGGAATGTACCTATTGATTCTGATGTTTTATTTTTATATTCGGTCGAAGACCCCACTGCATATTAACATGATGATTTGTTTTGTATATTGTGCATAAGACAATTATTGATGATATATGTATATGCTTGTTTGTGTTGGGATTGGACCCTGAAGCGCATGATTGATGAGATGTTTTGTGTTGAGCGAGGAGATTTGAAGCACTTGAGTGATTTATGATTTGTGTTGAGAAAGAAGCTCTGGACCACAGGATTACTTACCTTTGTGTTTAGCGAGAAGCTCTCGAACACATGAAAATATAATTGGATGTGTTGGGAATAAGCATAAGATATGGAGCATCAGATCCTTGTCCATTGTATCCCTAGGTGTATCATACAAGTACATCCTAGCACTAGTGTTGAGCAAGGAGCTCTAGAACTGCACTAAATTGTAACACCCTATTAAAGCATTGAGTATGGGCTCTGGTAAGCACTAGGGGTTACTAAAAAGAATTTAATAACTTCTGAGTGAAAATGACTCAAGAAAAATATTGATCTCATAATACTTATTTATAAGCGATTAAATGAAATTTTGAATTTTGGTATTCTCATCAAAGTACTCAAGAGCTACCACATTATACGAGGGAGATCCAACATGAAAGGGTGTTTAGAGTTGCCTAGCCTAGTATACCTAAAACCATCTACCTACTTGACCTTAATGAAGAAGTGTCATTAAGTCTAGGGATCATGGTATATGATGCCCAAAGACAAATGTTAACAAAGTGTTATATTATTATGTACTTTATACATGGTATGTATAAAGAATTAAATATATTATTAACATAAATAAATGAAAAGAAACAAGAGACGCTAAATCAAATATTATTTATTATTAAAGATTAATAAATAGTATAATGTCTATGAAAGTCCAACTAGGAACTAGTAGAAAGTTCCTAAGTTAAAATGTTAATAATTATCCGAAGTAATTGAAAAGTGCTAAATCAAGAAACCAAGTTTTGTTGATTTAACTGTCCCTTTTATTGAAAATTCTGTCTATAAAGACTCAAGCCAAGGAAAGGCTTGGGGTTCTCATCTATCATTAGAGGAGTCATTTTTCTGCCTATTTTCTCTCAAGTAAATTCCTGAAGAAACATTTCCTGGAAGGAAAAGGAGAACTGATCTAGATCTGATACACCAGATAGGAAACCTTACCTTAGGAGCTCTAATCTACTTGCATGTTGGAGTCCAGCTCAGGGGGATTCAAATTAAAATAAGGAACGGTTCTGGGTCATGGTCGAGAGGAACATGGTAGTTCCCAAGCAATTTGGTCATCAAAATCAGAGCTCATATCTATATAAAATTGCTAATTCTAGTTATATAAAAGTGTGTAGGTTCATCCATTAAAGGAGCTTCAGAAAATTAGTTGTATGAGTTCTTACTATGTCAAGTTCATTTATAGTATAAATCCTGGCTGCTTTAGGTAAATGTTCATTATATATTTTTAACCCCATAAATGACAGCTCTCTCTATATCTCCTGGGGTATACATTTCTTAAAATGTAACCCTATAATGTCTATTATATTTGCTAGATTAATTGCTGGATATACTAGGTAAATGATTTCAATACATCTCCTAAACCTATGTGTTTGATTTTCTGGTCAGAAACTATTAGGGTTTGTATTACTTAAATGTCACCCTTAGGCTGTAAATGTTTTCATATGATGTATATTACCGGGATTGTACCTTTAAGTTTGTTTTTGTATTTACTTCAATGTACAGATTATGTTTACTATAAACTAGGGTTTGATTTACATTAACTACGTAATCATTCTCCTGGTTCTATTACTCTGCTGACATATTTCATTTGTCATCAAAGGCTCATCTAAGATTATTTCAAACTAGTTTAGAAGTAGGAATTCATATAATCCTAGATAAATACAAGCTCCAACCTAAATTACAATAAAAGAGCTATGATAGTATCCATCTAATTACTAACAACAGTAAGTGAACCAGAATACTAAATATCAATATTTAGTAAGAGAACTAGAATATAAATTAAATCAAAGAATAAATAAACCATTAAATCCTTTCAAGGTCTGTCTCGTTAACTATAAACTAATTAGAAAATCAATTTCATTAAGTAACAACATCATTATTAAGTGAACAAAGGAGGCATTGTGACCATCCATGTGGTCCTATATCAAATCTCTATTCATATATATATATATATGTATGTATGTATGTATGTATGTATGTATGTATGTATGTATGTATGTATGTATGTAAAAGGAGCCACATTTCTATCTAATCCATATTAAAAAACCAATTTCATTTACGTATAACCATTAAACAAAATTACCTAACTCATCAAACCTTACATATAATGAATGAAAGAATACATCATACATAAAAATTGTCTCATGTATTAACTTATATCAAGATCAAATTACAAACCCAAATATTACAATGGGGACACGAATTGAATCATGTGGGCATACAAGCCAAACCCTTTTTATAATATAAAATACAATACATTACATTAACACTCGAACAATATCGAGCTCTAATGAGTTGCGTCTGCATTCAAACAAATTGCCACATTGTACATAACATGTATGCGGGAATAAAATTATAAATCACCACCATGCTGATAATAAGAACTCAAAATTACACTACAACACGGCCTCGACTAACATTTAATACACAGAGTCCATTTACAATCTAATCATAGCTATAGTGAGAATTTCTCCTCACTATAGGGGTAAAAATGGCTCCCTTGTGCCTATAGGGCACAAGGGTAGGTTTGTACCCTTATAAAACAGTAAAAAACGCACAGTAAAATGGTAAAATGGAGCTGTGAATTGAAACTAAGCTAAGCTACACTAGAACAAATGAATGGCAGCTATTATAGACTATATCTAAGAGCAAATCAGAAAAATATATAGAGATGCAGCCCTTTTGAACCCCTCTGCACACGGTGGGTTAGGGTTCCGCCTCAAAAACCTGCAAAATAAACCTACACTACTATGAAACAACATACAAACAAAGTCAATGGAAAACCTGCAAATGAAAATATTGGTTAGAAAACAAAGTAAGCAAATAAACATGCAATAAAAGAAGTTATACCTCACTTGGGTGGAAATGGGCCTCCATGCCCTAGCTCATGGGAGCACCTCTCTCTTGGTTGGGGAGCAATGGCTTGGAGAAATAGAGATGGAGGAGAGGGAGAGTGGGTGGCTTGAGAGAAAAAGGTCTCAAAGCATCCATGGGAAGCATAACAATATGCAAATGAGGAGTGTTTTGAGAGTGACCCCCCACCCTCCTTATATAGTTTTTCCAAGGGGTTTTAGGGTTTTAAGCCCTTGGTCAAGGCTTTAGCCCCTTCAACCCTAACTTTAGCCCCTTTTAAGGTTTTAGCCCCTTTTTGAGGGATTTAGCTCTTGGAGGTCTATTTTGGGCTCTTTTTTGGGGTTTCTAGCGCTTTACTTCATCCTTGGGCTCTTTTGGAGGTGTGGGGGTCAAATGGAAGGTCATGGAAGGTATTATGGAGTGAAATGAGTGTTGTGAAATTGTGTCCTTGGGTGGTGTAGGCCATTGAGAGCTGTGTGGGGAATTTTTGGGTTAATAGATTGCCCCTTGATGTGTGAGGGCAGGAGCTCAACGTATGGCCGATGGACATCATAGGATTTGCTGTCGAGAGGTGGTGCTTCTGGGGATGGGGCATGGTGGATTTTGGTTTTGTATTAATTTGGTTCCCATCAATGGGTGATATACAATAAATGTGTGACATGTATATGGATGAGGTAGGCATTCCAATGCTCGTGACAATATCGAAAGAATCATTTGATCTATGCTATAAAATACAAGAGCTGATCATATACAACTAATGTTACAATGCTGGTTGCCTCTATGTGAGGCTGAATACAATACTAGTCTGGTACATTGGACCCATGGAATTCTCCTAGAATGCTACATCTTCATGACTGATGGTTTGTTGAATCTGGAATGGTACATAGCTGTATGAACTTGTTGATTGAGAATCAGAGTCTCTGTGGTACAAGTATGCTGCATCAATCATAAAGGTATACCGAAGCACTACTGGGGCTTCTGATCACTATCTCCAACACAACCCGAAAATCACAAGGGACATAACATTTTTAGGTCCCTTGAGTGGACTCACCAATGTGCTAGAGTCAGCGACATCTGGGGTCTTCAACCAAGTACTATGTGGAACAAACCCTGTACGAATCTCAATGGTGTGATGATGGAGTTGAAGTCGAGCACGTGAGAAACAACCATCCCGGGAGGCACTAAGGACTCCTCTCAAGTGGTCCAAGGAACTCATCAATTATGTTAATGAAACCAAGGTACATGGACCTCTAGGTCCATCCTCTAGAATATATGTGTTGGCATCGACAGAGGGAGACCTTCCCCTAATCAAGGAAATGATGTTTCGTTGACCAGGAGCATTAGGGAGAACCAAAAGGTCTGAAGCAATCTATAGATTGACTCACTGAATTGGGGGCAAGGGGAGGGAAGGGAAAAAATGAACAGGGGAAGGGGCGGGATTGGAAGACTCAAACTTCCTTTGTTTAGAGTATGATGGCAAGGTGGACTAGGCAGCAAATGAAACTTAACTCATGGGAATGGGATTAGAGCTGTAATACTGGGAATGTCACTGCAGATTGGAAATACTTGGAGGAGGTGGACACTTTTGATATTGATGGTATCCAAGGAAGACACATTGCAGAGTACTATGAACAAAAGCGACCCAATGTGGGAATATTGCCGAACTATTTTCTGTGGGGTGGTGTTTAGGGACACCGTTGTGGTATGATCTCGTGGATTTTTGGCGAGCCCGAGAAGGTAAATGCTCAATGGTGCTTTCAATTTTAGAGAGTCTGAAAGCACGAAGAAGGCTCTAGTGGGGGATCTTTTTCATTGGCAGTCTCCTGTTCCTGAAAAGGGATAAAAGTATACATAGGAGAGCTTGCCCATCCTGGAGGGGATGGGAGGCTTCCTTACCATTGGTAGTCCAATCAAGCTGGAAAAGGTTAAACCTATACTAACTGAACAGTCATTCAAATAATTTTATGAGCATGAACAAAACGAAGTTTACTCGGTGATATTTTCTTGTTGACATAGTTGGAAAAGAGCTTAACGACAACCGGTGGTGATCTTTTTCGTAAAGTGCGTCCCCTCTGCCCAAGAAAGCACAAAAGTATGCAGAGGGAATGGTCTTGGCTTGAGTGTGCCAAGGAGGTCCTTTTCATGAAATGGTCTACATGGTCTGCAAAAGGAGGTAAACAAGATGATGTAGATTCCATTTCCTATACTTAAGCGAGTGGGAAAAGAAGCAGATGCGCTCAGCAACATTTTCATTGTTTTAAGGAGTCAGAAAAGAGCTTAAACGAAACTCCAATGTGGTCAACTGACTACGGTGGCATGAGCAATGCCCCATGTCAAGATGGTGGACAGAGGTCCAAAGGTCATCCATGCAGTATGGACTGAGCAGAAGGCTCTCAAACATACCAATACATGCATGGGATAGATCGTGACAGAGACCTACGAGATGGTGCGGTAGAGGCATGCAAACCAAGGTGGCTCTCAGACACAGGTCAGGAGAGTGTGTGTGTGTGTTGTGGTGGACGAACTTGAGTACATGTGATGTAAGTGCAAGTTCGGAGGCATTTATATGCCAAATACGTGTAGGAAAATAAATCATTTGTGGACAGTGGTCCAGAGGTCCGCGTAAGGTGCGGTAAAAAAGAAGAGACAATTATGTGCTAAAAATACAAAGTAAAAGCTAAAATTACATTCCTAAGTCGGAAGCGACCCGAGAACACTTCTATGTCAAATATATGGAATAAAAACAAAGGATTTTGTGGATGATGGTCCAAATATGTCTGCAAAAGGTGCGGTGAAAAAGACAATTATAACTATAAAAAGTAAAATATGGTACAATCCTTAACGGGAGGTAGCCCGATCACTCGCATGAGTTACGACCAGGCAGTGTGATATGAGTACTTGTCCATAGACACTCGCATCATTATGTCATGGCTCGTGATTAGAGGTGACTTCTGGGAAATGGTTCCGAAATTGACTGTTTAAACATGAGATGATGGTCTCATAAGGAAATGAAAGTTTGATCCTGGAGTTGCGAGAGGTGTCTCGAACAGGTTTCGGGTGACTTTTGACTAGCAGCTGATGGTGCTACCTTTTATTTTTGCTAAAAAATGGTGAAAAACAATAAAAAGAAAATGAAGTGACTCATTGGAGATGTTAAGCATAGAATTTTTTGAGGTAGAGCCCATTGCTGGAGTTTTCCAAGAGTTGTCCGTCAGAGTCAATGAGGGTATATGCCTCTTTTCCGAGGCAACAGTGTATGATGTATGGGCCATACCACATTGTTTCAAACTTGCCTTTGCCTAATTTATTGTTGGGTTGGTCGTAGACTAGGACCATATCACCTTCACTGAAGGTGCGAGGGTGGACATGGGAGTCATATTCGATCTTTGATTGTGTTTTTGCTACTTCAATGGATTGGAGGGTAGCTCAACGGTATTCTATGGTTTTCTCAAGTTGGAGGAGCCGTTCTTCTAAAGGTAAAGTATCAGGAAGGAGTTACACCGTGAGGCAGAGAGATGGGATTTCACACTCTATAGGGAGCACTAATTCAATGCCATGTACCAAGCGGAAAGGGGTGAAACTAGTTGCGGTTTTTACGGATGTGTGATAAGCCCACATGGAAGAGAATAGCATATGATGCTAGTTGGTTTTGTGATTTCCTACCATTCGTTGAAGCATTGTTTTAATGATTTTGTTGACTGCTTCCACTTGGCCATTGCCTTGACGGTAGTAGGAAGAAGAGTACTAGCGTTCAAATTTCAACATGGTTGATAATTCATCCCATACAGCGTCTTCTAAGTGTGCCCCATTATCGGAGACTAATTGTTTAGGGATTCCAAACTGTGTAATGACGTGGTTGAAAAAGAAACGTGCAACAGTTTCAGCATTGCAATTGAATGTCGGCATGGCTTCATCCCACTTGGTGAAGTAATCGACTACCATGATAATATACTTGTGGCCATTAGTCGAAATAGGGTTGATGGTCATGAAGTCAATTGCCCATTTGGAGAAGGGCCTGACTGTGACTACGGGGTGTAATGGTGCATGGGGGGTTCTTGCCTTTAGGGAAAAAAGGTGACAACTGTAGCAATGTTTGACTGCCTCTATGCAATTAGAAAAGATGGAGGGCCAGAAATAGGCAGTGCGTAGAATCTTTTGGGCAGTTGCTAGGCCTGAACGGTGACCACCACATGTTCCGCTATGACTGTCATTGACGATGTTCTCAGCCTCGTTACGGGTGAGGCAACGACGTAGGATGGTATCAATTCCTCGATGATACAAAACATCTCCAACCAGCAAGTAGCAAATGGCTTGGTGTTGCATGCATCGCCTATCCTCAATATTGAAGTGTACTGGGAGCTTTTACGTTGGTAAATAGAAAAGCATGTCCCCATATCGTGGGTCATCAATAGATATGATGAATAGGAAATCGTCAGGGAGATCATCCTTGGGGGCTGATAATGCAGTTAATGGGTTACGATTGGTCATGAGTGTGGCCAGTGCGAGTGCCTTTGTGCTTTTGGGAGACACAAACTCTAGGTAAAATTATTGGAGGACAACTACCCACTTGGCTGCTCGACCTTGTAGAAGGAAGTGGCTTAAGAGGTACCGCATTGGGTTTAAATCAACCACTACATGAGTATGATTGGCAATGATGTAGTAGTGCAATTTTTGAGCCGAAAAGACAACGGCGAGGGACAATTTCTCCTCAGGTGAATATCATACTGGGGGTCCTGCTAGCTTCTGACTGATGTAGTAAATTACGTGCTCATGGCAAGCATCGTCTTCTTGGAACAGGACTCCAGCAATGGCGTTTTTTTAGGCCAACACATAAAGGGTGAAATCTCGAATGAAATATGGTGGTGAGAGTAATGGTGCAAAATCCAGGGCTTGTTTGAGTGCCTCAAACGATTCTTGTGCTTGCTGATCCCAAACAAAGGGGATTTTTGTGTGGAGCAGGCGGATAAATTCATAGTATTTTGTTGCATACTATGGCACAAAGTGGCAAAGGAAGTTGACCTTGCCTTTTAGGATTTGTAGTTGGTGCTGAGTTCTTGGGGGAGGAAGATCAAGGATGGCGTAAACTTTGAGGGGATCTACCATTCTCCCTTTGTGGGAGATGATAAATCCGAGTAAACGTCCTACTGGGACACAGAAAATGCACTTAAGGGGGTTCAGACGGATGTTGTACTTGCAGCAACATAAAAACACTTGCCGCAAATCATCTATATGTTGTGCTTGTTTTCGTGATCGAGCGGTGATATCATCCAAGTAGACCAAGATGATGTGAACTAAATCATGGAAACAATATGTCATGGCATGCTGGAAGGTGGCTCCAACATTTTTAAGGCCAAAGGGCATGACTCAGTAGGTGAATGTGCCCCATGGGGTTGTGAATACCATTTTGCAATGGTCTTCCATCCATGAAAGAGAAGGCCTCATGTCCGGCGCATGCATCGATGATTTGGTCAATGAACGGTGTGGGGAAGTTGTCTTTGGAACATGCCCCATTGAGATCATGAAAGTCTGTGCAAACGTGAATGGTACCCTATTTTTTATTCATGGGAACAAGATTAGAAACCCAAGTTGTGTATGCAATGGGATAATGAAGCCAACTGTGTGCATATTTTCTATCTCGGCTTTCACCACAGCCACTTTGGATGGATGGATGGGCCGTTGCTTTTGGTGGATGGGTGCCACATCAGGCCATGTGTCAATGTGGTGTTCCACGATGGATGGATCTAAGTTGGGAATTTCAGCGTATGATCAGGCAAAGATGTTGCAGAATTCTTGGAAGAGAGTGGTGTAGGCATCGACCTCATCCAGGGAGCAATATGCCCCCAACATGATTTCTTCAACGATGTCAGAGTTAGTTGAGATGTCGATTTTAATTGTTGGTGAAATTTTCACCATGTTCCCTTCTTCGAAGGAATCTGGTGTTGGGATTGGGTTCTTGAATCAATTGACCTTCCCATGGATGAAATCTTTAGTCTCCACAGAAAACTGGTCAGACTGTGACACAAGCTCTTCCGGGTGGAAGAACGAGCAATGGTGCATGTCATCCCAAGGGTTTTCTGGGGTGGTCAAAGCTTCAAGGATCTCCTCATCATTGTTGAAGCAACGAAGTGACAGGTCTGATGGGCCATCATTAGAGATGGGAATGAGCTGGTTGGGGGAACTGGACATCATGTAAATTGACATGGTGTCTGACAAAGGAGGTGGTGGGTGAACTTCTTCGATCAAGGTGATCTCAGACTCAATGTAATGGTGACGGCAGTTAGCAAGAGCCATTCAAAATTTGCGGAGGTCTTAACAATGGTGGCAGTAATGTCCATACAAGCTGCAAAGGGCACAATCATGGTTTGTCCTTAATGCCTTGTTATTTACTATTGGTGCGGTTGGGAGTTCAACCACGAGGATGTTTTCATTCGTATCCATGGCATCCAGGTGTGCACAGATCACTCAGATTTCAGGGAAATCCTAAGTTGGATGGCCCTATTGTTCGTAGATGGCACAAGGTGGGACTGGCTGTGGTTATGCAGTGGCTTTGGTGTTCCTTCCCCTAGCCCTTTCGGGTTGGGGTGGTGCAAGTGCGAGTGTGGCAGTTGGCCTATGTGGACTGGGTGGTGGGTGAGACTCAAATGAAATAAGTTGTACCAGATTTAACACAACTTGGGGCATTAGTGGTTGAGCGGGTGGATCCAAATACCACACCAGGATCCCCAATCTAAATTTGGGTAGGCTTAAGGTGGCCATTACCGGCTTGCTCATGACACCGGGTGGGGGAAAGAGAAAGGGAATTGTATGGACTGGAGATGAGCCCACATAACTCCGAGCTGGTTGCATGTGGGGGTGAGGTTGTGGTTGCGGCTGCCCTTAATCCTGCTGCTGCGGATGGTGTTACGGGTGCGGACGATGTTGTGGTTGTGGTTGGGGCTGCGACCGCGATTTCTGTTTGGGTGCAGCGGTGCTTGATGAGACCATGCACAAGTCTGCAGTTTTCTTTTGTGTCGGTGGTGGTGACACTAATGAGAAAGGATCTGTCATGGTGGGATTGGTAAACAACCCAGGGCCCACATTCAATGGTGGGGAGGCTGGTGTGTTTTCAACCACAGTGTTGGTTGCAGGGATGACGTTAGCATTTGTGGTCACCCCTTGCGGCTCAGTGGTGGTGATGGTAGGGATAACGTTGGCAGGCACTATTATCCCTTGCAGATCATGGTAGGTGAGCTAGTGAACCGTCACAATATTCCCTTCATGGGGGAACATCATGAAGTCGAAGACATTTGATGCGACCGCTCGCATGGTGTACATGTAACTCATCCCAAGGATGAGGTTGTAATCCAGTCGAGCATTGATGACCTCAATGTCAATCATGACTGTATTCCTGACTAACGTGATGGGGACATGAGGGAGGATTCCTTAGGCTTTAGTGGGGTGTCCATCATAAGCCTATAGAGTTGTGGAAGATGGTTGTGAAATAGGTGATCTAAGCTTCTACCAAACCAAGGTAGACATGACGCACGTGGATGCCCCCTGATCCACTATGCATCAGTGCACAACCAAGTTTCAAATGGACACCGGGATTTGGAAGGCGATAGTGAATGGCATGCATAGTTCTTCATTTTATGTGTCAAAGGTGATCAACTTGGAATCGAAGGGGTCTACTTCCCCTAGGGCGGCTAGTAATTCTTTTTGCTACATTGGGCACGTTTTAAGTACCTCAAGAGTGGACATGGAGGTTAGCATTTGGTCCAAATCATCCACAATGCTATAGGTGACTATAGCTCTAGCTGTGGCATTATTGGTGATTATGCATATGGGGGGGAATGGGAGCAGGGGTAACTGGAGAGGTAGGTTGGTTGTTTTAGGCGTATATGCTGCTATCGATTCAACATGTTCAGTAGTGGTACCATACTGGGTTCATCTAGTTTGTAAGTTGACCTCTTTAGTGGTCATGGCCATCAGGTGGTGGACACCCGTTTCGACCGTGGGTGGTGCCCTTGGAGCGTTGGGATTGGCCTGGGGAGGGGTAGTGGTTGCCACCAATCCTTGGACTGGTAGTGCATTTTGAAGCACCATGGGAGGAGGTCCTTGTGGTGCTGGGTTGGGTTGTGTTTGGTTTGTGGCCTTGGCAGCCTGTTGGGCCTTGTTTCGAATTACCTCCTTGGCGTGACCCATGAGGGGGAACTCGAATGTATAGTTCCCATAGACCTCATAGAGTGTGCATGGTTGGTTTGTGTGAAATGGGGCATTACGTCTTGGTGCATTTGGTTGTGGGGGGTTCTGGGCTGGCTGATTTGCTATGACATTTTTGGGGGGATTCGGTTGTTGACCACCTCCCTGCGGTTGGTTGTTTCCCTGGTTCTGGGGCCGGTTATTTCTAGCTTACCCTTATTGATTGTTGGGGACATGCTAGTTGGGATGGTTTTGCTGTGCAAATACTTGACCCAACGGTGCGGGTGGAGTAGGTGGAGCAGGGGCAGGGGCTTGGACTTGTTGCACTAGTGGCACATAGTATATTTGTGGGGGTGGTGGTGCCACAAATGTGGGAATTTGTCCCACATATTGTTGTGTTGGTCAAGCAGTTGCCGGAGCCTGCTACGGTGGCATAGGTTGAGCATAGGAGGTTGTTGCTCCGGACTGAGACATCATTCTAGCATAGTCTCGATCTTGGTTTTGGTAAGCAACATTAGTGGTGCTGCTTGGTTGCAGTGTCATGGTAGGTGGTGTTGGTCGAGGCGGTTGTCACATACCCCAATTTTGTAAAAGAATGTTAATTGTTTTTATTATATTCCTGAGACATTATGTTAAAATTTAATGCTAAGTAGGAACTGATGACTCAGCAGAGTCAACAGAAGTGGAATGTAATTCAGAATATTTTATTATTAATAAATAAATTGTGGAGACAACAGCATGGGAGAGCTATTAAAAAGAGGTTACTGGTCAAACAGGTGGATGGAACTAGGTGGAGGGCAAAAGACAAGTGGCAGCATCCTCAAACATTTCCTAAGTTGCAGGTGGCAACTTCCCTATATTTGGGGTCATGATCCCCCAAGAAAGTGGGATCAGAGCAGGTGGCTCATTAAATGACAACTAACCCAAAAAGACCTAGGCAAACTTCTAAAAGTACCCAATGAATAGAGCTGAGGATGCTCAAATATTTTCCAGAGAAGAAACATTCAGGTGGAATGCTATTCAGGAAATTTATTTGGGGAAAAAAAGGGAAAACAGTAACGAAGTTGTTCAGAGAGGATTGCTGTAGTAACTTGGTTTATTACAGCTTGTTAGCTGGGAGAACTTACTGATAAGTTTTGGATTAATACTGAGTTTGAAGACTGGTATCTGACTATTGCTACACCTAGTTCCAGCCAGGGATACTAGAGCAAGATCGGGGGTCCTGAGGAGTCACTGTTTGAGCGCTCTCCAGAAATTGGTAGGGAGGAACGACCTCCCATTGCTGTTGTTGTCCAAAGATCAAGGAGGTTCTGTCATTTAACTGTCTTTGTTTAAATACTATGAATGGTTGAATGTTATGTTTGCAATTTATGATATAAGAGTCAACTGGTTTAGTAATGTAAATGTTTTAGTTTATTAGTAATGGACGCTTTTGATGAAAGATAAAGACCCACTGTGTTTTTCCACATCTGGGTTTTTCCAGACCGTAATCCAGCACAGGGGTAAAATTTAAATAAGGATAGCATGATGAGATTGCAGAGTAGTAGTTTGTTTCTTTAACTATTTTTAGAAAATATATTTTATTGACAGTTATGTGAGTTCTTAGTTAAAAACTACTTCCTTGTACTGTATTTTGCTTTTAGTAATTTTATATTGTAAAGAATAAATAGGAGTAGATTTTAGACTAGATTTATTTCCTGTTTTACCATACACTGCCTTTCTTCCAGATTAGAATAACTTCACTACTATATGTCTAATAATAAACTGAAAGTAGGAATACGTTATATAATGATTAGATATTACTGTCAAACCAATCTGGTCTAGATTTTATGAATGTTTTGTGATGTATTTCATTTCATTATTCTCCTTGTTTTTATTGGAATTGAGCTCGAACAAGTTTCCCGAGCTGTTAACCTTTTTATTTAGAATATGAACAAAGGTTAATAATTGTGCTTATAAGATAAACTCTGGATAGAGTTAACTAAATTCTGGATATATATTTAAATAAATATCATAACTAAGAAAACAAAATTAATTACAAAAGAACATAGACAGTATAGCATAAATTATATAAAAGTTAATTATCAAGTACTATTTTCGATATACTTATAAAAATAAACTAAGAATATAAATATAGAGGCTATAGTAATCACAGAAAGATAATATAGTTATTATAATAGTAATTTATTTATGCAATACAAGAATATTATTACTACTAACATAAGTAGTATTCTTATTACTATAAGTATATCTTAGAACTATTTATACTGTCTGAGCTATAGGTACAAGTATACTGACAATACTTAGAATTATTGTAAAAAGAAAGATATAAAAACCCTATATTATTTAAAGGGTATAAACTATACATCAATAATTACCAATTCTTATTAATAAGAAAGTTAAATTATAAACCAGGTACAGAAACCCTAATAATAATACTTTTTAACAGTAAACAAATCAAATGCATTTTGTACAGGAAGTAAACAATAGAAGTACAAGATGCTCTTTTATATAGCTTAATTACATACTATAAATATAACTAGTAACCCTAGTATTGCAGAAGCACTTTTCAACTTAACAGTAATTTAAAAGAAAAGGGAACAGAGTTATTTTCTTCACTGTAATTTAGGGTTAAACCCTATAAAATCCAATTTATACAAGTAAATCAACAAACGGTGGAACTAATAGTATTTTACTCACAGTTGTAGTTTTAAATTAAACATAAGTAAGCTTCCGAAATTTTCATAATGTAAGCAAGGAAGGAATACAATAATTAATACTTATATAATAATTTATTGTAAAAACCCTATCATGCTGAATATACAAGAGTAATGACTGAAAAACCCAGTTCTTTAATATTAACCCATGGCTGTACTGAGAATTTACACATGAAGGCTTACACCCTTTTTTTTTTAATATAAACACAGTAATATTTACAAAACAAAAATTTACACTGCAACGACCAATCCGTCGTTACCCCATAAGGGTTTACACAAGGTGGATGAGCCATGGAGAAACCAGGGCTTACCGTGACTCTTATCACCGCAACCCATAGTCCTTGTGCAGACAGGGAAGAGAAGCAGATCGTATCTACAAAACAAACGTACATCCAACTATTAAATTATATTAAAGGCACAAGAGATGTAATTACAAGAA
Organism: Pseudotsuga menziesii; assembly: GCA_001517045.1. NCBI lineage: Eukaryota > Viridiplantae > Streptophyta > Pinopsida > Pinales > Pinaceae > Pseudotsuga > Pseudotsuga menziesii. The sequence goes on along the minus strand of LPNX010771930.1, from coordinate 650,178 downwards.
TTTAGCAATACCATTTAAAAGGAAACGAAATATTTCTTTTACCTTAGCAATGGAAAGTCACAAACAGTGATGCAGCGACCAGCGACCAGCACGAGCAAGGAGTCTGCCATTCATTTGCAAAGAAATGGCATTACAACACTTTCAAAATGTTGACAGCAGGAAACCCTCGAGTCACATAACTGAAGGAGTAGGAAGAACCCTAAAGCCGAGCTATTACTCCTTCCAAAAACACACGGTAACGGTGAAACTCAAGCCATAACACTCCAAAAGGAGGAACCACTCTCGTTGGTTAAACTGAAGGAGAATGGTAAGGACTGACATGGTCAAGGGTTCCATTTTTAGCAATGGAGGTAGTGAAAAACAAATAGGAGAACGAGTAACACATGAGGAGCAGAAGCAGCATGAGACGGCCTTCACGTTGGTGCAACGGGGTAAGTTAACCAGGGAGGAGGAGCCATAGACATTCGCAGGAATACACCGCTGATAGAGCGGCCGGGTTTCTCTGACAGAAGATGGACCAGTACCCGAATGTGAAGGAGGATAATAAGCTAGGTCTTGGGGAAGACTCTCTTAGAACCTGCAATGCATGGCCCAGACAAAGCCACGTCGCCATGCAAATAATTTGCCATGGTGGGTTTGTTTCTATAGTTTCATTGAGCTAATCATGAGGATCTAGTGTTGACAATATTCGGCTATCTCCAAGGTTAAACCTTCGTCCCGGCCGAGTCAACCTATTATTGCAACATTATAACAAGTGTTAGCTTAATATGTAAACATTGTTGTCGAAACTTACCACTGATGCATGGTTTAACAAATTATTACCATACATTACAATATATTATCACCCATGCGATGCAATCAAATAATATCACTAGGTTATCGTGGGTACAACCAACTATATGGCAAGGAACCTTGTAATATGATATTTTATTTAATAAACTTTGGAGTTAAGGAGCACTATATCTAGAGTGGTAAGTGCAATAACATCCTCTCGTATACAAACTTGAATGGTCTAAGGTAAAGACTTTAAGGGTTATCTTTAGAGTAGGACTTTAAACTTAAAATGCCATGGACTTGATTATGACCTCTTCATCCAGGTGAATGACTACTTTGTCATTTAACACTTTACAGTCTTAATAGAATAAGTTTGCAACATGATTATAGGAGGGAAGTTTAATACATATGGTCAAGTAAGAATATTATTTTTACAAGTATTCCACCAACACATACAATATATTTATGGAGTATACTAATGGTTGACTTTGAAAAGGTTATAAATTCAACCAGAGTAACTATTGTGTTATAATGTTAACCGTTATAGTCTTGCCTTATTTATCTAAATTTTATAAATGCTTACAAGAGGAATTAGCAACTAAATATTTTGATGAATGCATCATCTGAAATAAATGTCCCTAATTTAGAAATTATCACATATGAATGTCAAGCCATTTAAGAGAAAGTTTATCAATGTAATGGTTAGACCTTGAAACTTTTATAATTGTACATTCTTTTAATGATTAGAATGATAACTAGTTTATAGTAGGTTATTCATCAGACCTAAGATAAGCTTTAGTATGTGTTGAATCAGTGGTAATGGAAATAAGACCTGGTGCATCAGCATGAGTATATCCCTATCAGTGGATAGTTTGAATTTAGTAGCAGTAATTTGTAAACCCCTTATTCATACACTTTACGAAGTAAGAGTATTTGTGTTTTCTTAAACATAAACTTTTGAGTTTCATTTTCTACTTTAAACAATCTTATTAAATATCTTTTGACACTGATAACTATGATAGATATCAGACAGTTCAGTAATCTTAAGAACTATAATTCTAGCTCTGCTAGAATGAAGAACAGATAATGGATTTTAGCTTAGTAAGCATTGATATGTGCTTAGCCACTAATGTCTTACTGAACTTTGAATTGCAAACAAACTTGTACTTAAAGACTTTAGAATTTTTACTTGCAGCAGCCAATCTTCCTACCTATAATCTGTAAGGACAGAAGAAACTTTCTGCATTAGCTCGAAAGCTAAGTAAGCCCGGTTTTTCATGACAGCCCCACCTTATGTTCGCAAAAAGAAACAAGTCAGTAAACTGAAAAGATTTGTTCAATCGCTCTATGCAAATAACAGATGAATTCTAATAATAAGCTGATAACCTTTAACTAATTAAATGATTAGTTAACTGCTTTTATGTTAATTTATTAACTGCATTTATCTTAATATTATGTAAATTAAAAATTAAAAAATTTCCAGAAAATTTGGGGTTTTGACATGTGGTATCAGGGCATGGTTCAAATACTAGGCTTGAATGTGGCCCAACTAGTTTCCACAGAACAGCAAAAATAATGTACTAACCTGTATTTTGTTTTACGTAAAGAGCAGAAAATTTCCTTTTTCTGAATCTAACAGGAAGGTATGGAGAAGCTAGGAGAATATGCTGAGGAGGAAACTCCAAACACCGAGACAAGACAGATGTCTAGAGAACATATGTTAGAAGAGGTAACTGCTAACTCTTCAGAGCTGATGCAGACTATAAAGTATTTGAAGACTGAAATCGAATTAGTCAAGAAGGACAATGAAACGATTTTGAAAACTCAAGAAGAGTTGAACCAAATTTTGATGGAAAAATTTCAGACTGAAGGGAGGAGTAGAAGATCCGAATCTGAGGAAGATATCCATTAGAAAGTATCTAAAAAGATGAAATTGGATAAAGCTGAAAGCAGTTCATCATCTGAAGGATTTAGGGAACAACAAAGCTACTACACTACTAGTGACAGTAGTGAGGCTGAGTTGTATGACAGAAGGAAGAAGTACAAACCATATGAAGAGATCTCTGGGGAGTTTAAAAAAATAAAGCCCCAACTTTCAACAGAGAGATTGAAAAAGAGGAGGAAGCAGAGTCCTGGTTATCTGGGATGAGGAAATATTTTCAGATATACAACTATTCAAATCAGCTGAAGGCAAGAATGGCAATCTATAATCTCACTGGAAAAGTAGACATATGGTGGCAAGATCTGAAAAGAGTCAAGGCGATGAAGGAAAAAGAATTTAATTGGAGTACCTTTAAAAGGTACTTCAAGAAGAAATTTCTGTCTGAACAATATTATGAAGAAAGAGCTAAAGAATTTTATGAATTAAAGTTAGGATCCATGACTATCAAGGATTTAAACAGTAAATTCTTAAGTTTGTTGAGGTATGTACCTTATTTAGTCAATGAGAAACCTAAAGTTTGATAGTTCCTGGTTAGTTCAATTAGCCACTGGGGCAAAAAGGAAAGTAACATGTTATGTGAAAGAATGTGCCTTACTTATGAATTATTTTAAAACTACAGTTAAGCTTAACGTTCTGCCACTTGGCTCGTATGATTTACTAATTGGTATGGATTGGTTAGAGCAGCACAAGGTAGTTTTAAACTATTTTGATAAAACCTTTACGTGTGTAAATAATAATGAACAACTAGTAACAGTTAAAGGTATTCCTAGGAAAACTGTAATCATGCAGATTTCTGCCTTACAACTTAAAAGAGCAGTCAGGAAAGGGTGTAAAGCCTATGCTGTAACCATTACAAATGAGGCAAGTAGGTCTGAAAAATATAAGTTAAAAATAGAATATATTTATGTTTTAAATGAATTAACTGATGTCTTTCCAGAGGAAATTCTAGGATTACCTCCCAGGAGGAAACTAGATTTCACTATTGAGCTGGTACCAGGTGCTGCACCTAGCTCGAAATCTCTGTATCGTATGAATATTTTAGAACTTAATGAGCTAAAATCATAGTTAAAAGAATTAATAGATAAAAAGTACATTCGACCTAGTGTGTCCCCTTGGGGAGCACCGGTCATCTTTGTCAAAAAGAAAGACGAAACTATGCGACTATGCATAGATTACCGTCAACTAAATAAGATGACAATTAAAAATAGATATTCGTTGCCCCACCTAGATGATCTGTTTGATAAGATACGTGGAGCTATGGTGTTCTCAAAGATAGACCTGAGATCAGGATATCATCAGGTAAGAATTAAAGACGAGGACATCCTCAAGACAGCCTTTAGAAGAAGGTATGGACATTACGAATTTGTCGTAATGCCATTTGGGCTTACCAATGCCCCAGCTGTCTTTATGTGCCTAATGAATAATATAATGCATAAATACTTAGATAAATTTGTTGTCGTGTTTATCGATGACATCTTAATTTATTCTAAAAATGAAGCGGAACATAAGGAACACTTACGGATAGTTTTACAAGAGCTACGAGAGAAACAACTCTTTGCAAAGTTCAGCAAGTGTGAATTTTTTAAGGATGAAATCCAGTACTTAGGTCACATAGTGACTAAGGAAGGGATTTCAGTTGATCCTGAAAAGATTCGGGAAATCAAAGATTGGCCAGTTCCAAAAGACGTAACAGATGTTAGGTCATTTATGGAAATTACAGGTTATTACCGAAGATTTATTGAAGGCTTTTCAAAAATAGCTAATACAATCACTTCTTTGCAAAAGAAAGGAAAGAAATTCGATTGGAACTTAAAATGTGAAGAAAGTTTTAAGAAATTAAAAACCTTATTAACAACTGCACCTATTCTAAGAATAGCAGATCCTAATAAGGATTTCATGGTATGCAGCGATGCTTGTAATGATGGTTTAGGCGGTGTGCTGAATCAATACGGGCATGTCATTTCCTATGAGTCTAGGAAGTTAAAGATCCATGAAAAGAATTATGCAACTTATGATTTAGAACTTGCAGCTATTATACATGCTTTAAAAATGTGGCGACACCATTTAATAGGTAGAAATTTTATTTTAATGACTGATAATAAAGGTCTGAAAGACCTTTTAGATCAGCCCAACTTAAATGCAAGACAAGCAAGGTGGTTGGCCTTTTTGAGTGAATATGATTTCAAAATTCAACACATAAAAGGAAAAGAAAATAAGGTGGTTGATGCTTTATGCAGAAATGCAAAGCTGAACTTTACAGCAGCAATCAACACTTATGCTTCTGATTTAAATGAACAGCTTACTGAAGGGGTAAAACTGGATGAAATTTATCAAAAATTACAAGTTACAGCTAAAGAAGAACCTACAGAAAGCCTAATAAAAGGTTATAGTCTAAATAAAGATGGATTTTTATTTTTTAAAGACAAACTGTATGTTCCTAATGTGCCTAAGGTTAAGTTGTTGATTTTGTATGAAGTTCATAAAAAACCTTACTCAGGACATCCAGGTTACCAAAAGGTTGTAACCATGTTAAGGAAAGAATATTTCAGGCCTAATATGAAATCTGAAGTAGCTGAATACATAGCTAGATGTTTGGATTATCAGCAAGTGAAAACCGAACACCAACATCTGACTGGTTTACTGCAACCTTTTCCTATTCCTAGTTGGAAATGGGAGATCATCAGTTTGGATTTTATTACTGGATTTCCAAGGAATCAGAATCAAAATGATTCAATTATGGTAGTGTTTGACAAGTTAAGTAAAGCAGCACATTTCATTCCTGTCAAGACTACTTACAAGGCTGCCAATATAGCTGATATATTTTTAAAGCAAATTTTTAGGTTACATGGAGTACCTAAGGTTATCATTTCAAACAGGGATCCTAAATTCACAGGGAATTTTTGGAGGTCCTTTTTTAAGGGATTAAACACAACACTGAATTTCAGCACCTCTTTCCACTCGCAGACAGACAGACAGACTGAAAGAGTAAATCAGGTGCTGGAAGACCTGTTAAGAATGTATGTTAAGGATCAGCCAGGTAAGTGAGAGGACTACTTGCATCTAGCAGAGTTTGCATATGATAATAACTACCACTCATCAGCTAAGTTTAGTCCATTTGAAATTTTGTATGGGCGTAAATGCAACACTCCTATCTCCTAGAATAATCCAGTAGATAGATTAGTGTTAGGACTAGAATTACTGAAGGAAATGGAACAGATTGTGAAACAAGTGTAGGAAAATTTGAAGGTAGCATAGGATCAACAAAAGATCCAAGCAGATTTGAAAATAACTCCCAAAGAGTTCCAGGTGGGTGAGCACATGTTTATAAAGGTAAGACCAAAGGAAATCTCCCTAAGACTGGGGAGTTGTGCAAAACTAGCACCACGTTACTGTGGTCCGTTTGAAATTTTATCCATAATTGGTCAAGTTGCATATCAGCTAGCGTTACCACCTAACTTGAAAGTACATAATGTTTTCCATATTTCTGTTCTGAAAAAGTATGTTCATGATGCTACTCATGTGATTGATTGGGATGTTGTACAAGTGGAACCAGAAGAAGAAGTTCTGGTGGAACCAGACTGTATCCTCGGGAGGAGGGAAATTACTCTGCAGAACTGCACAATTGGGCAGTTGAAGGTGCAATGGAAGCACCTTAGTCCTGAAGGAGCTACTTGGGAACTGGAAACTAAGATGCGGGAAGCATACCCGAATCTGTTCCAGGAGGTTGCAGAGGATGAAGAATAAGTAACATCAAGGACGATGTTACATTTTAAGGGGGTGTGTATGTCACATACCCCAATTTTGTAAAATAATGTTAATTGTTTTTATTATATTCCTGAGACATTATGTTAAAATTTAATACTAAGTAGGAGCTAATGACTCAGCAGAGTCAATAGAAGTGGAATGTAATTAAGAATATTTTATTATTAATAAATAAATTGTGGAGACAACAACATGGGAGAGCTGTTAAAAAGAGGTTACTGGTCAAACTGGTGGATGGAACTAGGTGGAGGGAAAAATACAAGTGGCAGCATCCTCAAACATTTCCTAATTTGTAGGTGGAAACTTCCCTATATTTGGGGTCATGATCCCCCAAGAAAATGGGATCAGAGTAGGTGGCTCATTAAATGACAACTAACCCAAAAAGACCTAGGAAATATTTTAAAAGTACCCAATGAATACAGCTGAGGCTGCTCAAATATTTTCCAAAGAAGAAACATTCAGGTGGAATGCTATTCAATAAATTCATTTGGGGAAAAATAGGGAAAACAGTAAGGAAGTTGTTCAGAGAGGATTGCTGTAGTAACTTGGCTTATTACAGCTTTTTAGCTGGGAGAACTTACTGATAAGTTCTAGATTAATATTGAGTTTGAAGACTGGTATCTGACTATTGCTACACCTAGTTCCAGCCAGGGAGACCAGAGCAAGCTCGGGGATCCTGAGGAGTCGTTGTTTGCGCACTCTCGAGGAATTGGTAGGGAGGAACGGCCTCCCATTGCTGTTGTTGTCCAAAGATCAAGCAGGTTCTGTCACTTAACTATATTTGTTTAAATACTGTGAATGGTTGAATGTTATGTATGCAGTTTATGATATAAGAGTTAACTGGTTTAGTAATGTAAATGTTTTAGTTTAGTAGTAATGGAATCTTTTGATGAAAGATAAAGACCCACTATGTTTTTCCACATCTAGGTTTTACCTGACCGTACTCCAGCACAGGGGTAAAATTTAAATAAGTATAGCATGATGAGATTGCAGACTAGTAGTTTGTTTCTTTAACTATTTTCAGAAAAGATATTTTATTGACAGTTATATGAGTTCTTAGTTAAAAACTACTTCCTTGTAATGTATTTTGCTTTCAGTAATTTTATATTGTACATAATAAATAGGAGAGTAGATTTTAGACTAGATTTATTTCTTGTTTTACCATACAGTGCCTTTCTTCCAGATTAGAATAAGTTCACTACTACATGTCTAATAATAAACTAAAAGTAGGAATAAGTTATATAATGATTAGATACTACTGTCAAACCAAACTGGTCTATATTTTATGAATGTTTTGTGATGTATTTCATTTCATTATTCTCCTTCTTTTTATTGTAATTGAGCTCGAACAAGTTTCCCGAGCTATTAACCTTTTTATTTAGAATATGAACAAAGGTTAATAATTGTGCTTATAAGATAAACTCTGGATAGAGTTAACTAAATTATGGATATATATTTAAATACATATCATAACTAAGAAAATGAAATTAATTACAAAAGAACATAGACAGTATAGCATAAATTATATAAAAGTTAATTATCAAGTACTATTTTCGATATACTTATAAAAATAAACTAAGGATATAAATATAGAGGTTATAGTAATCACAGAAAGATAATAGAGTTATTATAATAGTAATTTATTTATGCAATACAAGAATATTATTACTACTAACATAAGTAGTATTCTTATTACAATAAGTATATCTTAGAACTATTTATACTGTCTGAGCTATAAGTACAAGTATACTGATAGTACTTAGAATTATTGTATAAAGAAAGATATAAAAACCCTATATTATTTAAAGGGTATAAATTATACATCAATAATTACCCATTCTTATTAATAAGAAAGTTAAAACGAGGTACAGAAACCCTAATAATAATAATTTTTAACAGTAAACAAATCAAATGCATTTTGTACAGGAAGTAAACAACAGAAGTACAGGATGCTCTTTTATCGAGGTTAATTACATACTATAAATATAACTAGTAACCCTAATATTGCAGAAGCACTTTTCAACTTAACAGTAATTTAAAAGAAAAAGTAACAGAGTTATTTTCGTCACTGTCAAATAGGGTTAAACCCTATAAAATCCAATTTATACAAGTAAATCAACAAACAGTGGAACTAACAGTATTTTACTCACAGTTGTAGTTTTAAATTAAACATAAGTAAGATTCTAAAATTTTCATAATGTAAGCAAGGAAGGAATACAGTAATTAATACTTATATAATAATTTAGGGGAAAAACCCTATCATGCCGAATATGCAAGAGTAATGACTGAAAAACCCAGTTCTGTAATATTAACCCACGGCTGTACTGAGAATTTACACATGAAGGCTCACAGCCTATTTTTTTTTTTAATATAAACACAGTAATATTTACAAAAAAAAATTTTACACTCATGGCCGAAGCCGAAGAGCCCTGCAATAGAGCTAAGGTCTTAACCAAATGGTGTTAGACAGTGAGCAAACAACTAAAAGACATGAGGGTCTAACAGGCCACAACGACCAATCCCTCGTTACCCCATAAGGGTTTACACAAGGTGGATGAGCCATGGAGAAACCAGGGCTTACTGTGGCTCTTATCACCGCAACCCATAGTCCTTGTGCAGACAGGGAAGAGAAGCAGATCGTATCTGCAAAACAAACATACATCCAACTGTTAAATTATATTAAAGGCAAAAGAGATGTAATTACAAGAATTTAGCAATACCATTTAAAAGGAAATGAAATATTTCTTTTACCTTAGCAATGGAAAGTCACAAATAGTGATGCAGCGACCAGTGACCAGCACGAGCAAGGAGTCTGCCATTCATTTGCAAAGAAACAGTGTTACAACACTTTCAAAACATTGACAGCAGGAAACCCTCGAGTCACATAACTAAAGGAGTGGGAAGAACCCTAAAGCCGAGCTATTACTCCTTCCAACAACAGATAGTAATAGTGAAACTCAAGCCATAACACTATGAAAGGAGGAACCACTCTCATTGGTTAAACTGAAGGAGAATGGTAAGGACTGACACAATCAAGGGTTTGAGTTTTAGCAATGGAGGCAGTGAAAAACAAACAGGAGAACGAATATCCCATGAGGAGTAGAAGCACCATGAGACGGCCTTCACGTTGGTGCAATGGGGTAAGTTAACCAGGAAGGAGGAGCCAGAGATAGTCGCAGCAATACACTGGTGACAGAGCGGCCACGTTTCTCTCACAGAAGATGGACCAGTGCCCGAAGGCGAAGGGGGATAATAAGATAGGTCTTGGGGAAGACTCTTTTAAAACCTGCAATGCATGGCCCAAACAAAGCCATGTCGGCATGCAAATAATTTTCCACGGTGGGTTTGTTTCTATAGCTTCGTTGAGCTAATCATGAGGATCCATTCTTGACAATATTCAGTTGTATCCAAGGTTAAACCTTAGTCCCGGCCGAGTCAACCTATTATTGCAACATTATAGCAAGTGTTAGGTTAATACGTAAACATTGTTGTGGAAACTTACCACCGATGCATGGTTTAACAAATCATTACCATACATTACAATATATTATCACCCATGCGATGCAATCAAATAATATCACTAGGTTATCGTGGGTACAACCAACTATATGGCAAGGAACCTTGTAATATGATATTTTATTTAATAAACTTTGGAGTTAGGGAGCACTATATCTAGAGTGGTAAGTGCAATAACATCCTCTCGTATACAAACTTGAAATGTCTAAGGTAAACACTTTAAGGGTTATATTTAGAGTAGGAATTTAAACTTAAAATGCCATGGACACTTTTTGCATTATCTCAAAAGCTATATAAGCCCAGTTTTTCATGACAGCCCCACCTTATGTTTGCAAAAAGAAACAAGTCAGTAAACTGAAAAGATTTGTTCAATCACTCTATGCAAATAACAAATGAATTCTAATAATAAGCTGATAACCTTTAACTAATTAAATGATTAGTTAACTGCTTTTATGTTAATTTATTAACTGCATTTATGTTAATATTATGTAAATTAAAAATTTTAAATTTTTCAGAAAATTTGGGGTTTTGACATGTGGTATCAGGGCATGGTTCAAATACTAGGCCTGAATGTGGCCCAACTAGTTTCCACAGAATAGAGAAAATAAAGTACTAACCTGTATTTTGTTTTATGTAAAGAGAAAAAAATTTCTTTTTTCTGAATCTAACAGGCAGGTATGGAGAAGCTAGGAGAATATGCTGAGGAGGAAACTGCAAACACAGAGACAAGACAGATGTCCAGAGAACCTGTGTTAGAAGAGGTAACTGCTCACTCTTCAAAGCTGATGCAAACTATAAAGGATTTGAAGACTGAAATGGAATCAGTCAAGAAGGACAATGAAACGATTTTGAAAACTCAAGAAGAGTTGAACCAAATTTTGATGGAAAAATTTCAGACTGAAGGGAGGAGCAAAAGATCCGAATCTGAGGAAGCTAGCTTTCAGAAATGATCTAAAAAAATGAAATTGGCTAAAGTTAAAAGCAGTTCATCATCTAAATGATTTAGGGAACAACAAAGCTACTACACTACTAGTGACAGTAGTGAGGATGAGTTGTATGACATAAGGAAGAAGTACAGACCATATGAAGAGATCTCTGCTGAGTTTAAAAAAATAAAGCCCCCAACTTTCAACGGAGAGACTGAAAAAGGGGAGGAAGCAGAGTCCTGGTTATCCGGGATGAGGAAATATTTTCAGATATACAACTATTCAAATCAGCTGAAGGAAAGAATGGAAATCTATAATCTCACTGAAAAGAGTCAAGGGGATCAAGGAAAAATAAGTTAATTGGAGTACCTTTAAAAGGTATTCCAAGAAGAAATTTTTTTCTGAACAATATTATGAAGAAAGAGCTAAAGAATTTTATGAATTAAAGTTAGGATCCATGACTATTAAGGATTTAAACAGTAAATTCTTAAGTTTGTTGAGGTATGTACCTTATTTAGTTGATGAGAAACCTAAAGTACAACAGTTTCTCAGCTGTCTGCCATATCACATCAAGGACAGAATCAAATATGATAACCCAAAGACTCTGGAAGAAGCCATGCGGAAGGCTAATTTTTTTTTTGAACAGAGCAAGAAGAAAGAAGGTATAGCCAATTGGAAGGCTAAAAAGAACAGTAATCAGCCTGAGTTCAAGAAAAAGGAGTTTGTACCCCAGAAGAATTTCAAGCATAATAAGAACATAAATTATTCTAACAGTAAGAACTTCAAGGGAAATAGAAATGGTGCTTCTGATAATTATAATAATTCCAGTAAGTTTAAAGGAAAGGAAGATGCCAACAATCATGGGAATTTCACTAAGAATTTTGAACGAAAGGAGCTTATTAAGTGTTGGGAATGTAATGGCCCGCACTATGCCTCGGTCTGCCCAAATTGGAAAAAGTCAAACAACAATATTCACACTGTGCAGGATGAAATGACTGTTGGAGAACTTGCAAGGACTATGCCCAGAATAAATGCAGCGTTGGAGAACTGCCAAGCTGATTATCAGACTTCCATGGTGGAAGTAGAAGGTATGGTTAATTAAACCCCTGTAACCATTTTAATTGATCTAGGAGCTAGTCTTAGTTACGTTTCACCTCAGATAGTGGAAAAGTGTAAATTGACTGTTGAAAAGTTTGATAGTTTCTGGTTAGTTCAATTAGCCACTGGGGCAAAAAGGAAAGTAACATGTTATGTGAAAGAATGTGCCTTACTTATGAATGATTTTAAAACTACAGTTAAGCTTAACGTTCTACCACTTGGCTCGTATGATTTGCTAATTGGTATGGATTGGTTAGAGTAGCACAAGGTAGTTTTAAACTGTTTTGATAAAACATTTATGTGCGTAAACAATAATGAACAACCGGTAACAGTTAAAGGTATTCCTAGGAAAACTGTAATCAGGCATATTTCTGCCTTACAACTTAAAAGAGCAGTCAGGAAAGGGTGTAAAGCCTATGCTGTAACCATTACAGATGAGGCAAGTAGGTCTGAAAAAGATAAGTTAAAAATAGAAGATGTTCCTGTTTTAAATGAATTTACTAATATCTTTCCAGAGGAAATTCCAGGATTACCTCCCAGGAGGGAACTAGATTTCACTATTGAGCTGGTACCAGGTGCTATACCTAGCTTGAAAGCTCCGTATTGTATGAATATTTTAGAACTTAATGAGCTAAAATCACAGTTAAAAGAACTAATAGATAAAAAGTACATTCGACCTAGTGTGTCCCCTTAGGGAGCACCGATCATCTTTGTCAAAAAGAAAGACGGAACTATGCGACTATGCATAGATTACCGTCAACTAAATAAGATGACAATTAAAAACAGATATCCATTGCCCCGCATGGATGATTTGTTTGATCAGCTACGTGGAGCTACGGTGTTCTCAAAGATAGAGTTGAGATCATGATATCATCAGGTAAGAATTAAAGACGAGGACATCTTCCAGATAGCCTTTAGAACAAGGTATGGACATTACAAATTTATCGTAATGCCATTTGGGCTTACCAATGCCCCAGCTGTCTTTATGTGCCTAATGAATAATATAATGCATAAATACTTAGATAAATTTTTCATCGTGTTTATCGATGACATCTTAATTTATTCTAAAAATGAAGCGGAACATAAGGAACACTTACGGATAGTTTTACAAGAGCTGCGAGAGCAACAGCTCTTTTCGAAGTTCAGCAAGTGTGACTTCTTTAAGGATGAAATCGAGTAGTTAGGTCATGTAGTGACTAAGAAAGGGATTTCAGTTGATCCTGAAAAGATTCGAGCAATTGAAGATTGGCCAGTTCCAAAAGACGTAACAGATGTTAGGTCATTTATGGGAATTACAGGTTATTACCGAAGATTTATTGAAGGATTTTCAAAAATAGATAATCCAATCACTTCTTTGCAAAAGAAAGGCAAGAAATTCGATTGGAACTTAAAATGTGAAGAAAGTTTTAAGAAATTGAAAACCTTATTAACAACTGCGCCTATTCTAAGAATAACATATCCTAATAAGGATTTCGTGGTATGCACCGATGCTTGTAATGATGGTTTAGGCAGTGTGCTGACTCAAGACGGGCATGTCATTTCCTATGAGTCCAGGAAGTTAAAGATCCACGAAAAGAATTATGCAACTTATGATTTAGAACTTGCAGCTGTTATACATGCTTTAAAAATGTGGCGACACCACTTAAAAGGCAGAAATTTTATTTTAATGACTGATAATAAAGGTCTGAAATACCTTTTAGATCAGCCCAACATAAATGCAAGACAAGCAAGGTGGTTGGCCTTTTTTAGTGAATATGTTTTCGAAATTCAACACATAAAAGGAAAAGAAAATAAGGTGGCTAATGCTTTAAGCAGAAATGCAAAGCTGAACTTTACAGCAGCAATCGGCACTTATGCTTCTGATTTAAATGAACAGCTTACTAAAGGGGTAAAACTGGATGAAATTTATCAAAAATTACAAGTTATAGCTAAAGAAGAACCTACAGAAAGCCTAATAAAAGGTTATAGTCTAAATAAAGATGGATTTTTATTATTTAAAGAAAAACTGTATGTGCCTAATGTGTCTAAGGTTAAGTTGTTGATTTTGGATGAAGTTCATAAAACACCTTACTCAGGACATCCAGGTTACCAAAAGACTGTAACCATGTTAAGGAAATAATATTTCTGGCCTAATATGAAATCTGAAGTAGCTGAATACATAGCTAGATGTTTGGATTGTCAGCAAGTGAAAACTGAACACCAACATCTAGCTGGTTTATTGCAACCTTTGTATGTTAAGGATCAGCCAGGTAAGTGGGATGACTACTTGCATCTAGCAGAGTTTGCATATAATAATAACTACCACTCATCAGCTAAGTTTAGTCCATTTGAAATTTTGTATGGGCGTAAATGTAACACTCCTATCTCCTGGAATAATCTAGTAGATAGATTAGTGTTAGGACCATAATTATTTAAGGAAATGGAACAAATTGGGAAACAAGTGCAGGAAAATTTGAAGGTAGCACAGGATCGGCAAAAGAGCCAAGCATATTTGAAAAGAACTCCCAAGGAGTTCCAGGTGAGTGAGCAAGTGTTTATAAAGGTAGGACCAAAGAAAATCTCCCTAAGACTAGGGAGTTCTGCAAAACTAGCACCATGTTATTGTGGTCCATTTGAAATTTTATCCACAATTGGTCAAGTTGCATATCAGCTAGCGTTACCACCTAACTTGAAAGTACATAATGTTTTCCATATTTCTGTTCTGAAAAAGTATGTTCATGATGCTACTCATGTGATTGATTGGAATGTTGTATAGGTGGAACCAGAAGGAGAAGTTCTAGTGGAACCGGACTATATCCTCGGCAGGAGGGAAATTACTTTGCGGAACCGCACAATTGGGTAGTTGAAGGTGCAATGGAAGCACCTTAGTCCTGAAGAAGCTACCTGGGAACTAGAAAGAAAGATGTGGGAAGCATACCCAACTCTGTTCCAGGAGGTTGCAGAGGATGAAGAATAAGTAACATCGAGGACGATGTTACATTTTAAGGGGGTGTGTATGTCACATACACCAATTTTGTAAAATAATGTTAATTGTTTTTATGTTATTCCTAAGACATTATGTTAAAATTTAATGCTAAGTAGGAACTGATGACTCAGCAGAGTCAACAGAAGTGGAATGTAATTAAGAATATTTTATTATTAATAAATAAATTATGGAGACAACAGCATGGGAGAGCTGTTAAAAAGAGGTTACTGGTCAAACTGGTGGATGGAACTAGGTGGAGGGAAAAAGACAAGTGGCAGCATCCTCAAACATTTCCTAAGTTGCAGGTGGCAACTTCCCTATATTTGGGGTCATGATCCGCCAAGAAAGTGGGATCAGAGCAGGTGGCTCATTAAATGACAACTAACCCAAAAAGACCTAGGCAATCTTTTAAAATTACCCAATGAATAGTCCTGAGGCTGCTCAGATATTTTCTAGAGAAGAAACATTCAGGTGGAATGCTATTCAGGAAATTCATTTGGGGAAAAATAGGGAAAACAGTAAGGAAGTTGTTCAGAGAGGATTGCTGCAGTAACTTGGTTTATTATAGCTTGTTAGCTAGGAGAACTTACTGATAAGTTCTAGATTAATACTGAGTTTGAAGACTGGTATCTGACTATTGCTAAACCTAGTTCCAGCCAGGGAGAACAGAGCAAGCTCGGGGGTCTTGAGGAGTCGCTGTTTGAGTGCTCTCCAGGATTTGGTAGGGAGGAACGGCCTCCCATTGATGTTGTTGTCCAAAGATCAAGCAGGTTCTGTCACTTAACTGTCTTTGTTTAAATACGGTGAATGGTTGAATGTTATGTTTGCAGTTTATGATATAAGAGTTAACTGGTTTAGTAATGTAAATGTTTTATTTTATTAGTAATGGAAGCTTTTGATGAAAGATAAAGACCCACTGTTTTTTTCCACATCTGGGTTTTACCAGACCGTAATCCAGCACAGGGGTAAAATTTAAATAAGGATAGCATGATGAGATTGCAGAGTAGTAGTTTGTTTCTTTAACTATTTTCAGAAAAGATATTTTATTAACTGTTATATGAGTTCTTAGTTAAAAACTACTTCCTTTTACTATATTTTGCTTTCAGTAATTTTATATTGTAAAGAATAAATAGGAGAGTAGATTTTAGACTAGATTTATTTCATGTTTTACCATACAGTGCCTTTCTTCCAGATTAGAATAACTTCACTACTATATGTCTAATAATAAACTGAAAGTAGGAATAAGTTTAAATATGGATTAGATATTACTGCCAAACCAATCTGGTTTAGATTTTATGAATGTTTTGTGATGTATTTCATTTCATTATTCTCCTTCTTTTTATTGAAATTGAGCTCGAACAAGTTTGCAGAGTTGTTAACCTTTTTATTTAGAATATGAACAAAGGTTAATAATTGTGCTTATAAGATAAACTCTGGATAGAGTTAACTAAATTCTGGATATATATTTAAATAAATATCATAACTAAGAAAACAAAATTAATTACAAAAGAACATAGACAGTATAGCATAAATTATATAAAAGTTGATTATCAAGTACTATTTTCGATATACTTATAAAAATAAACAAAGGATATAAATATAGAGGCTATAGTAATCACAGAAAGATAATATAGTTATTATAATAGTAATTTATTTATGCAATACAAGAATATTATTACTACTAACATAAGTAGTATTCTTATTACTGTAAGTATATCTTAGAACTATTTATACTCTCTGAGCTATAAGTACAAGTATAGTGACAGTACTTAGAATTATTGTAAAAATAAAGATATAAAAACCCTATATTATTTAAAGGGTATAAACTATACATCAATAATTACCAATTCTTATTAATAAGAAAGTTAAATTATAAACCAGGTACAGAAACCCTAATAATAATACTTTTTAACAGTAAACAAATCAAATGCATTTTGTACAGGAAGTAAACAACAGAAGTACAGGATGCTCTTTTATCGAGCTTAATTACATACTATAAATATAACTAGTAACCCTAATATTGCAGAAGCACTTTTCAACTCAACAATAATTTAAAAGAAAAAGGAACGGAGTTATTTTCTTCACTATCTAATACGGTTAAACCCTATAAAATCCAATTTATACAAGTAAATCAACAAACGGTGGAACTAACAGTATTTTACTCACATTCGTAGTTTTAAATTAAACATAAGTAAGCTTCCGAAATTTTAATAATGTAAGCAAGGAAGGAATACAGTAATGAATACTTATAATAATTTAGGGTAAAAACCCAATCATGCCGAATATACAAGAGTAATGACTGAAAAACCCAGTTCTGTAATATTAACCCACGGCTGTACTGAGAATTTACACATGAAGGCTTACAACCTGTTTTTTTTAATATAAACACAGTAATATTTACAAAACAAAAATTTACACTCATGGCCGAAGCCGAAGAGCCCTGCAATAGAGCTAAGGTATTAACCAAACTGTGTGAGACAGTGAGCAAACAACTAAAAACCATGAGGGTCTAACAGCCCGCAACGACGAATCCCTTGTTACCCCATAAGGGTTTACACAAGGTGGATGAGCCATGGAGAAACAAGGGCTTACCGTGGCTCTTATCGCCGCAACCCATACTCCTTGTGCAGATAAGGAAGAGAAGCAAATTGTATCTGCAAAACAAACATACATCCAACTGTTAAATTATATTAAAGGCAAAAGAGATGTAATTACAAGAATTTAGAAATACCATTTAAAAGGAAACGGAATATTTCTTTTACCTTAGCAATGGAAAGTCACAAACAGTGATGCAGCGACCAACGACCAGCACGAGCAAGGAGTCTGCCATTCATTTGAAAAGAAACGGCGTTACAACACTTTCAAAACGTTGACAGCAAGAAACTCGCGAGTCACATAAATGAAGGAGTAGGAAGAACCCTAAAGCCGAGCTATTACTCCTTCCAACAACGCATAGTAATGGTGAAACTCAAGCTATAACACTCCGAAAGGAGGAACGACTCTCGTTGGTTAAATTAAAGGAGAATGTAAAGGACTGACACAGTCAAGGATTCAAGTTTTAGCAATGGAGGTAGCAATACACCGATGACAGAGCGGCCTGGTTTCTCTCACAGAAGATGGACCAGTGCCCGAAGGCGAAGGAGGATAATAAGCTAGGTCTTGGGGAAGACTCTTTTAAAACATCCAATGCATGGCCTAGACAAAGCCACGTCGTCATGCAAATAATTTTCCACGGTGGGTTTGTTTCTATATTTTCGTTGAGCTAATCATGAGGATCCAGTGTTGACAATCTTCGGCTGTCTCCAAGGTTAAACCTTAGTCCCGGCTGATTCAACCTATTATTGCAACATTATAACAAGTGTTAGGTTAATACGTAAACATTGTTGTGGAAACTTACCACCGATGCATGGTTTAACAAATCATTTCCATACATTACAATATATTATCACCCATGCGATGCAATCAAATAATATCACTAGGTTATCGTGGGTACAACCAACTATATGGAAAGGAACCTTGTAATATGATATTTTATTTAATAAACTTTGGAGTTAAGGAGCACTATATCTAGAGTGGTAAGTGCAATAACATCCTCTCGTATACAAACTTGAAATGTCTAAGGTAAATACTTTAAGGGTCATCTTTAGAGTAGGACTTTAAACTTAAAATTCCATGGACTTGATTATGACCTGTTCATCTAGGTGAATGACTACTTTGTCATTTAACACCTTACAGTCTTAATAGAATAAGTTTGCAACATGATTATAGGAGGGAAGTTTAATACATATGGTCAAGTAAGAATATTATTTTTACAAGTATTCCACCAACACACATAATATATTTATGGAGTATACTAATGGTTGACTTTAAAAAGGTTATAAATTCAACCATAGTAACTATTGTGTTATAATGTTAACCGTTATAGTCTTGCCTTATTTATGTAAATTTTATAAATGCTTACAAGAGGAATTAGCAACTAAATATTTTGTTGAATGCATCATCTGAAATAAATGTCCCTAATTTAGAACTTATCAGGTATGAATGTGAAGCCATTTAAGAGAAAGTTTATCAACGTAATGGTTAGACCTTGCAACTTTTATAATTGTACATTCTTTTAATGATTAGAATGATAACTATTTTACAGTAGGTTATTCATTAGACCTAAGATAAGATTTAGTATGTGTTGAATCAGTGGTAATGGAAATAAGACCTGGTGCATCAGCATGAGTATATCCCTATCAGTGGATAGTTTGAATTTAGCAGCAGTAATTTGTAAACCCCTTATTCATACACTTTACGAAGTAAGAGTATTTGTGTTTTCTTAAACATAACCTTTTGAGTTTCATTTTCTACTTGTAAACAATCTTATTAAAGATCTTTTGACACTTATAACTATGATAGATATTAGACAGTTCAGTAATCTTAAGAACTATAATTCTACCTCTGCTACAATGAAGAACAAATAATGGATTTTACCTTAGTAAGCATTGATATGTGCTTAGCCACTAATGTCTTACTAAACTTTGAATTGCAAACAAACTTGTACTTAAAGACTTTAGAATTTTTACTTGCAGCAGCCAATCTTCTTACCTGTAATCTGTAAGGACAGAAGAAACTTTCTGCATTAGCTCGAAAGCTAAGTAAGCCCAGTTTTTCATGATAGCCCCATGTTATGTTCACAAAAAAAAGAAGTCAGTAAACTGAAAAGATTTGTTCAATCACTCTATGCAAATAACAGATGAATTCTAATAATAAGCTGATAACCTTTAACTAATTAAATGATTAGTTAACTGCTTTTATGTTAATTTATTAACTGTATTTATCTTAATATTATGTAAATTAAAAATTTTAAAATTTTCGGAAAATTTGGGGTTTTGACAGCAGTGGTTGTTGGGAGATTGACCCTATGATGCCATCCACTGTGTGGGATGCCCCCAATGCATCGTGGTAAGAGGTACTTGGATGGGGAGCATTTGGGATGACGGCATACAAGTATCCCAACTAGGTGTAGATGAGGTCAAATTGTTGGGCCTTCAGTATGGCCTCTTCTTCAAATTGGGGACGTTCAGATGCGACGTCCTTTGCGATTGGCGGGAGCAAAGTCTTGAGAAACCAATCTAAGAAGATCCTATCATCAAGTTGGATCTTGCACAAGCTACGCTACCATTGCCACTCATGGATATGGTCAGTGATGTGGGTGGCAGTGTTTTGGTGACACGATAACGTGATCTCCACCACCTTGTCATATCTGACAGGGAGCTGGAAATACTGCAGGAACATGAAGGCTAGGGATTTGAAGTCGGGGTACTTGGCTTGTGGCAACTCAATGTAGCATTTGGCTATGGCACCTATAAGTTTGTGTTGGAACAACCTTAGTCTGATGGAGTCTTCTACGATGTTATTGGATGAGCACCATAGATGGAATGTCATTATATGATTTTTGGGACATTCCTTGAATTTTCCTTCCAACTTTGGGATGTATGAAGGCAGCTTAGTTGGCATGGGTGGCCAGAAAGCTTGGTGATGGATGGGGTTGTTTATCAATCTAGCTAGGTCAAGCAAGTTCAAATGACCCATGAATGGCAGATTTGACCCCAAGTTGATGTGGGATGGGGTTGGAATGGGGGTGGGGTTTGTAGGTGCATAATGCATCTACACAGCTCGGGGTGTTTGTGGTGGCACCATGGCGGATGGGCCAATGCCCCCAAGTGTTGTGGGTGGGATGGTGTGGGTGGCGAGGGAATTTCCCCCATGTATGGTAGTAGGGGCAATGTGGGTGGTTGGTGCACTGCCCCCTTGCGTGGAAGGTGGGGCAATGTGTGTGGAGGGGCCACTGCCCCCATGTGTGGCCACTAGACCAGCTTGGATGGTCACTATGGGTGGTGGAAATTGGATAATTACAATCTGCATGATTGTGCTTGGGCCGCCTGCCACATTATGGATGACTGGTTGTGATGTGGACATGGGTCCACTTGATAAGGTTAAGCCGGAAAATGAATCTGTGTTTGTAGCAGCCATGGGGATGGATGGTGCGGTGTGGAGGTCTGGTTCATACTGATATGGGTCTGAATAAGAATTAGAGGCTGTGTGGCCCTCTGATGGTGTGGGAGATCAATGAGAATGACTACGATAGTGTCGACTGAGTGTTCCAAATGGTGGTGGTTCGCCTCTTAGGAGT
This sequence comes from Pseudotsuga menziesii, assembly GCA_001517045.1. Classification (NCBI taxonomy): domain Eukaryota; kingdom Viridiplantae; phylum Streptophyta; class Pinopsida; order Pinales; family Pinaceae; genus Pseudotsuga; species Pseudotsuga menziesii. The sequence goes on along the minus strand of LPNX010771930.1, from coordinate 629,017 downwards.
GAGGAAGATCATGGAGGATCAATTGTGTTTGCTTATGTGTATGAAACTGGTGGGTATGAAATTTGGACCCCAGTTTCAATGGATTCCTACTGGATGAAGGTGGTCTCCCGACCACTAAGAATTCCAGAAGACAGATCTTGTCTTGTTCCTCACGGGTAACTCTACTCAATTGAAAGCGGTTGTTTCCTGTTTTGCTTGGCAATTTGTCTCAGCGGCCAGCTACTTTGGGGTTCCTGTGGTACTCCTCATAATGAGTTTCTGGGAAAATCCCAAGTTCTTCCCACAGTTGTATTAGTGAGGGACTTATGTCCTCAAAGACTACAGAGTTGATTGAACTTAGTGTAAATTTCGTAATTTTTTAAGGCTCACTCAGCATCATGAATTGAGTTGGGTTAATTATGTGGTATGGTGTGTTAGTTTGCTTCCTTGTTCTGGTATTTGGTTTGCAATATGGTTTATGAATTCATGGTAGAGTCCACATCATGGTTTGGGATGCAAACTTGAACAGAAATTTGTAAGCAAATGTTGTGATTAACCCTGAATTGTTGGCCTAACTAAACGTCTACCTCTCATTTCTATTCTTCTTCAACCAAGAGAAGGTGTTGGGCTCTCAACACAATGGGACTAAGCCCATTCGTAGATCCTTAGGTCACCTCCCAAGTGCTAGGTTTGTCAAGTAGGGAGGACGCTTAGCACCGTGAGAAGCCCTCCTTCTCTACCCCCTATACCTTCCAGGTCACCTGGTTTTAATGGTTTAGGAAAAATGCCTTGGAGTGCCTAGATATATACGAGTTGTCCCTTTGTCATATTCGAGAATACCCTAGAGGGTGATGACTGGTGTTGGTTCGCTGGGAAAACCTAGGTTTACTATAATGTACCAACAACACCCCTAGCTCACTGGCCCTTTCGGCGACAGAACGCGAAGTGGCCTGAAGTCTCACCCGAAGTAATCCTGATGGGTTGGCCAAAGACTCAAGTGTCTTGACCAGGTTCTTTCTGGCATCTTGTGTGTGTCTTGCAGCTCTTCTTAGCCCGCGAGATGTCTCTCTGCTCTCTGCAATGCGCAGTTTCCTCTCAGCGATGCGCAGTTTCCTCTTACTCATGATGACTCCAACCTTTATCATGTCGTCACATCCTGGGAAACACGTAGCTCTCTCCTATGCTCGATCCTCAACCTACGGCACCGTGCACCACAGCTCCTCTGTTGGTGCGATGTCGCCTACCTGCGATATCCTACTGCCGCAACTCGACGTGCTTAGCGTTACTCGTGTTCAACTTACAAGACTCAACACACAAGGCTGTTTTACACTGCCACTCTTAATTATCTTGAGTGAAACTTAGACAAACTCTTATACCAAATACTTAAAGACTTCAACTTGCATTTATCCTTCTATAATGCTGTAACTGAATAACACATACATACATTAACTATAAGAAAAGTTCACGTAATGAATGACATATATAACAAGTAAATACAATCACATGAATCAATCGCATAACGCTCTGATTTTACGTGGTTCACTTCCAGGGTAGAATCTATGTCCACAGAACTGTGTTTCTATATTATAACTTGAGAGAGGTACACAGTTCTGCTGCACCGCATATGCATCTACAGATCTTCTGGGTAACTCCGCACATAGCCTAGAGCCCTTCTCTCTTAAATCTCTTCTCTATATTTCCTTCTTACAATACTCTCTCTCTCTCTCTCTCTCTCTGTCAATCCCTGTGGATTGTTACAATACAAAATAAAAGTGAGCTAACAAACTACTAGAATCTCAGACTCGCTAATGTCTGAGTAGCTACTGGCTATCCTAATAGCTCCAGAAGGACTGACTAGCTAGATGGCTTAAAATGCCCAAAATGCCAACCTTTTACAATACGAAATACATCCCTTTATAGGCGGCCCAAAGGTATTGCCATTACAACACTGTGGGCATGTCCCAACAGTAACCCAAAACCCTAACTAGTGATAGTCGGCATATCTATACTTGGGGTAGCCGCTTTTCGTCACACCACTGCTCTCTGCAGTCTTCCATGCTTCCTGGCGCTGACCATGGGTCTATGCACCGCTTCCCATCTTCTGTCCTTCGTCTTCAATACCTCGGCCTCGTCGCTCCTTTTCCTTTATGAGGGTAGCTGAGCCCTCATGTCTTCACCGCTTCCTTCAATGAAGTGGTTGAGCTCTCTCTTCTCAACCGCTCAGGTACTGTTGTCTTTCTTCACTTCTCTATTCCAACAGTCATGGTTTCTGGCTCTGCTCTGCAGCTAGAAACATGCTACGGCGTCGTAGCTTTACCTTATCCCTTCGTCTTTGCCAAACTGTCTATCTGCCAAAATTACAGCTTTTCCTGTAGCTACGGGACTCTGCTCCAACAGTCCCCTAACACTTACTTGTGGCTCGTCCCCAGGCCACTACCAGTGGGCTTCTCCTGCTGTAGCTTCTCCTTGGCTTCCTGCGAAGTGCGATGAAGCTTGTCCCAAAGTCCTGCGAATTCGTTCTACATAGTTTCTATAACTTAGTTCATTGGGTTCTCTTATATTTTCTTTCCTCATTGTCATGCTCTCGCTCTTGTCGCTTACGAGACCTTTTAAGGATCTTCAGGTCTTGAGAAGTCTTCCACAGATATCTTTTCCTCTTTATTTGGGTTAGAAATTTTATCACAAGGAAAATCTGTATCTTCCAGCCTTCTCAAACATTTCATTCAGTCTGGAGCCTACTTATACGAAAGGTTTACAAACCAGGAATTCCATTCCGAGAACAAGCCTTTGTCTGCACGCTGGAGTTCTGCTTATTCGGTTTGTTTTCCCTTTCACTTTTCTTCTCAGCAACTCGCTCCAGGTATTCACGCTGTTTGGGTTCCGTATATTTTCATTATTGACCTTTGGAACCTCTTGTTCTTCTCTTAGCTGATGAGATAGGTCATCTCCCTTCTCCTCTTGCCGTCTTTTTCTCATTTTTACTTTCTTCTTGGCTGGATATTTATTCTCATCATTCCTCTGCTCTGCTTTCTTATATTCAGTGATCGGCTCGTCTTTCTTCTTCTCTTCAGTAGATATTTTGATGACATCTTCTACATCCTGCGCTTGACTCCTCATCCTTGGCGGTTGTCTGACCTGTGATGTTCCTAATTTCACAACCCTGGGTGGCATCGTCATAGCGGACATAAGGCCACCATGCTTGAAGCGTCTCAGAATGTCTTCTAAAGGTTCCTCCTCGGACAGAACTCACTCGGTGTTATACTTTGGATTGGAAATGGCTGCAACTATGGAAATCACAGCACTCTGTAACGAAATTAGCTCTGCATAGGGAAAACTTAACAATGCACTCTATAGCTCTCGGATCTTTGCAAATGTAACCCTCCCGAATGAATAATTTATGCTTTTATGCTAAAGGCTATAATCCTGGATGCAACGGTCATCTAGACTGAACCCATCGGTCGTATAAATGCATGGAGGAGACCACACCCATCATCTTGATCCTTAATAAATGCTGAAATACGATCAATTTCCCTTGAAGCGTGTGTATGCAGGCGCCAGTCTCATCGAAGATTTACCAAATATGGAAAAATTTATTATGCTGTTTCCAAATCTACAGTAAGGTATACTGGTCATTTCTTCATTAAATTCCTGTCAGAGGGCGACTTGAATAGCCATCTGTCTCGTTGCAAACTAGGTACGTGGCACGGAGAAACATCGCGTTGCTACGATGCCACACCGCACCACTTGCTCAAAACAAACTTAGATGTTTTTTTTTTTTTTTTACTTGCGCAAAATGAACCGTCCTTATGCGATTCCTGATACTTAGAATACCTGCCGGTGTAGACTAATTCCCAGTGCGATGCCTCCTTTCAACTACACTGGACATCTGCACCGCTCGCGACTTTGAGTTAGGGCTGAGAGGTGGAGTGGCTGTCACTATAGAGCTTAATCCTACTTCCATTGATCATCGTGGGAAGAAGCTCCCCATTCAGTTTGCTGAGCTGAACGGCTCCTCCCTCTGTGACTTGTTGTATCTGATACGGCCCCAACCAACGAGTCTTGAACTTCCCTGGAAACTTAATAAATTTACTGTCATAGAGGAGTACTAGGTTTCCGATCTGAAGAGTCTTACTCTTAATGTGTCTATCATGCCAAGCTTTTTCTCATGCCTTATGCACTTTCTGATGGAATCTGGCGATGAATCTGTCTTCCTCTAAGGCAAGTAGCTGTGCTAATCTTTCCTGCACCGTGTCTGTATCATCCATTCTAGTGATCTGAGCAATTCTTAAACTGGGAAGAATATACTCCATAGACACAACAGCCTCATGTCCATACACCAAGCTGGAGGGTGTGTGTCCTGTAAGTTTCTTGCATGTAGTCCTATACGCCCATACTACAGCATTAACTCTGAGGTTCCAATAATTCCTTTGGCTGTTGCAGATCTTAGTAAGAGAATTTTATAAAATCTTGTTAAAGGCATACACCGTACCATTAGCTTGTGGGTGGTAGGGAGTGATATTATGGTGCTGTGTCTGGAATTCTTCCATCAAGGCGTCAATGGTGTGGTTCAAGAAGTGTGTGCCTTGATCGCTCATCAAAATTACTGGGCATCCAAATCTAGTGACGATGTTTTCAAAAATGAACTGTGCAGCTGTAGCAGCATCACAATTTATTACTGCTTTGGCCTCTGCCCACATGGTGAGGTAATCTATTCCAGTGATGATATATCTCGCACCAGTTCATTTTCCTGGTGGGTTGATAGGACCCACAAAGTCTATAGCCCACTTGTCAAATGCGCGCAACGTAATCTGCGGTCGCAGCGACATTTCATCTCTCCGCAAAGGTTTTCCTACCCTTTGGAAGATATCGCAGCATCTGCAAAAGTCCTTAGTGTCTTTGTGTAACGTAGGCCACCATAATCCTGCAGCTATGATTTTCTGCGCAGTCGGCTTTCCTGCGAAATGACCTCTTGCGGTACCTGAATGTACTTCTCTAATAATAGCCTCTTTTTCATGTGGCATCACATATCTGCGCAGGACTTCATCTAGACCTAACTTGTATAACTGTCCTGCGATCAGGGTGAAGTCTGATACTTTAACAACCAACTGCCTCTTTTGATGCTTGGTAAACTCCTTAGGTGCCCTTCCTGTAGTGGGAAAGTGAATAATATCAGCGTAGTACTCATCTGCGATTTGGATAGAAAACAATTGCGCATCTCGCAAATTGTCCTCTAGATTACTTGGCTCTTCTCCTGAGTCTATTCTCGACAAATGATCAGGTCTGGCGTTCAATATTCCTGGTTTGACAATGATTTCAAAATCATACTCCTGAAAGAGGAGTAACCATCTGCAGATTCTTCCCCCTAACACTGGCTTATTGACCAGATAGTTCAATGCGGAATGGTCAGTAAACATCTTGAACGAGGCACCCAACAGGTAGTGCATGAACTTCTGTAGCGCATACACCATAGCTAAGCCTTCTCTTTCTTTCATGGTGTAGTTCTTTTCTACTGTCGATAGCTTTCTGCTGGAGTATGCGATAGGATGATCGATACCTCCTTCTCCTGGTTGCATTAAAACAACCCCTAGTGCGATGCCAGATGCATCCACATGTACATGAAATGTCTTAGTCTAGTCTGGAAATACTAAGATGGGTGTTGTAACCATCTTCTCTTTAAGTGTGTTTAGACTCTGCTGGCATTCCTCATTCCATAGGAATTTTACATCTTTCTTTAACAGTTTTTCCATCGGTGTTGTAATCTTTCCGTATCCCTTGATGAATTTTCTGTAGTACCTGGTATGACCAAGTACTATCCTCAATTGTTTGACTGAGTTGGGTGCTGGAAGATTTACAATGATGGCAATCTTTGTGGGATCTACCATCAAGCCTTGCCTACAGACAATGTGACCCAACAAAATACCGAATGGCGCACAAAATATACATTTTTTCAAGTTTAGAGAAATATGGTACTGCCTACATTTCTCTAACATCAGTCTTAAATCTCCTATGTGCTTGTCAATTAATCCAAATACAGTCCAATCATCAAAATAAACTTCTAGGAATTTATGGATGTATTCTTTAAATACGGCAACTACTACTCTAGAAAAGATAGTCGATGCATTCTTAAGACCAAAGGGCATTACCATATACTGGAATGAGCCCCATTCTGTTGCAAACGTGGTCTTATGGTAATCTTCTGGGTGGATTCTGATCTGGTGATAGCCTGAAAAGCCATCAGTGAAGGAGTAGACCTCCTGTCCTCCCACATTGTCTAGTACTTCATCAGTGAAAGGTGTCGAAAATGGATCATGAAGTGATGCGTCATTGAGTTTACGCAAGTCGACACAGATCCTGATGTCTCTTTTGGTTTTCTTTTCTTGCACGACCATGGGACTAACCCATTCACTCTCTTCTATGGGCTCAATGATGCCTAATGCTAGCATCTTATCGATCTCATCCTTAACTTTCTCTTTGTAGCAAGGATTTAATCTATATGGACGCTGCTTGACTGGCCTAGCATCCTCTTTCAATGGTATCCTCATTACTCCCAGGTCTCCGACTATGCCCTTCATCTCTGTCAACTTGGTGGGAAATAGGTCCTGATAGTCATGTAGCAAGTCTGCAATCTGTCTGACTGTTTCATCGGTCCAATAGTCTCCAATAGAGGCAAACTTTGTTTCTATGTCTGTGCCAATGTTGATCGGCTCTGTGATTGCTGGAATCTGTAGCTTCAGTCCATCAACATCGCGAGTCCCTTCTGGCTCCGGAATGTTGATGTTGCAAGGATCCTCATCCTCCTCCTCTGGTTCTTCTTAGAAGTTATAGCACTTGAGCGGATCTTCTAACTGGATGGACCACTTAGGTTGATTTTGTACTTATAGGGTACAATCCTCAAATATCTTAATCTTTATTACATCCAGGGCCTGATCAACATTTGGATACTCAGATTCAAAAGCAAAGGTAAGTAGAAAGTTGTCTATTAGAAGTGGCCATGTAGTCATTCCCTTACACAACTTAGTCTCTGTGTACCAGTTCCTTGGAACTGTGTCCAAAGTGTGAATGAATCGGTGAACCCATTCATCCTAGGGAATGTCTGACCAATTCTGTTCACACGTCTGAATATGTGACCTGGGGTCACTTTCTCCTGTGTATCTCTCCTGGACATACTCTCTGTCGGTAGAGAATCTGATCGCCATCAATCTCTTAAGATCATCCCATGATGAGATATTCTCTTTATGTGCATACCACCATCTTGCAGGTGTGGCTCGTACTGCGAGGCCCATAGCTGCGATCCTCTGCCCATGAGGAATTTGTTTTTCAAACTGTGTGAAAAAAATCTTGGATATCTGTTAGACCATGAAATGATGGAATCTTGTTGATCTCAGTGCCAATCCATCGCAGTGACTTAGTCATGTACACACATCTGCGTGCTGAGACTTCATAAAGTCTGTTCTGCCAGTTCTCTAGACCAACATCCGAATCCAATGCGCATGAGCTGTCGCATCACCAACTAATGTTCCCTTCTGCAGTTGGATTGATGTAGTCTCCCTGGTTTTCAGTCATCTGATAGAGACTCTCCATGTTACATTCCTCTTCCTCTGCTCGGATAGGTTCAATGTATCTAGGACCCTGAAGAGGATCTAACGGTGCGATGACCCAGATCTGCGCATCTTCAAACGTCATTTGTCTTCTCTTTAAGTCGATAATGGCCATGTTACCGATCACCCAATCAATGCCTAGTAGTGCTAGATATGGTCTACTATCTCCAAGGATTTCTATAACTTCAAAGTCCGTAGAGCTACGAACTCCGTCAATGTCAACTGACACCTGCGATAATCAACCCAGGGGTGATACTTGCTACTGATTAGCTAATATGAGATGGATAGGAGATCTGACTAACTTAGGGCTACCCATCTGTTCCCATGTCTTCTTAGTCAGAACATTTACCTCTGATCCTAGATCTAGGATTACCTCATCCATTTCAAATTCTCCAACCTGTGCTGTGAGTCACATCTCTCTTCCTGTTCTTGTATGTCCCATAATACTATGAACAACACGCTATGCACTGCTCACGGAAGAATATGAATGACACTGATATATGATGTGCTAAAGTTCTCCAATAGCTTGTTCATTTCTCATGAGTTTTAAACAACTCTGCAGGAAGGATTGTACAGTTCTTGTCAACTCGTCCTCATTGCATGTGCCCGATGTGGTAGCCTGTGAGATCTGTACAGGGATAACGCCACAAGGTGCTTGCTGCGGTACGCCCCTAGAAGGCAGTTCCTACTATCCTGATTGCATAGGGTCATCAAAGAAAGTCTTATCTTCCTGAAATGTCTGTTTATTCTTCTATAGGTCAAGTGGTGTTGCTTTGTTAGGAGCTTTGCGCACCCACTCCTGACCTGTGGTCTTTTTAGTATCCTGCGATGTCCCATTGGTGGAAGCACCACTGTGAGTCACAATGTTGACTCTTGGTTCTGGTTCTTCCTGCTCAGCAGCAATAAGCTGGATGTTCTAGTGTACTACTGGCTTAGGTTCTCTGATCTTAGCTATCAAGGTAGGACAGTATTCTATAGCGTGATCGTAAGATTTGCAATAGTTACATGTGATGGTAGGGCTCTTGCAGTCCCTAGCATAATGTCCTAGAAATCCACAGTTGTAGCAAGTGACTGGTCCGCGACCACGGCCAAATCCTTCTCCCCAGCCAAAGCCTCCTCCATGTCCTCTGAATCCTCTGAATCCTCCTCCATGGCCAACATGAGCCTGATCATACTATGGTCCTGCTGCTGGACCTTGTGTTTCTAATTGGACTCTGTACAAGTCTTGCTTCCTCCCAACCATGAGATCTTAGGCTTAGCAATCATGTTCATCATGGCCTACGAACTTGCAGAAGACACAGTATAAGTTCTTAGGTGTCTGCACGTACTTCTAAAGTAGAGGGCACTGGTGAGGTAGGTGTCCTCTTGTTTTGCATATTTCACACCACGGTCCGTGGGTCTGTGGTAAGGGGTTAAGAGCCCCAGTTGCTATATATTCTACAAATACTGGAGAATTATCTTTAGTATGGCCTTGTGCTTTACACTTTACACACCATATGTATTGTGCAACCTCTTTCCCTTTCTTAAGCTCATGCATCTGTAACGTGAGATTAGCCAACTGGTTTTGCAGGTTTGTCATACATGTGCTGGTTTCAGCTAGAGGTGAAGCCTCTAGTTTCATCACCATCTCCAATGCGTTGTCTTGCGTCTATAGTTTTTGCTACATTAATGGTAGTCTGATGCAAGGGAGTAGTGCTACGATAAACCATTCCTTATGCTGCTCCGGGGCAAACTCAAAGCTGACTTGGTCTATAAGGGATTTAAATTTCTGATCAAAGTCCCACACTAACTCTGTAGGTAACTGTTTGATGTCTTTAAGCTCTATAATGCACTGTGACTCAGACTTAGGTTTCTTAAACTCTTTAATCATGGCGGTCCTGACTTGGACAAGTGTTCTGGGTACCACTGAGGTATACGTCATATACCATGTTAAGGCTCATTCTCTCAGTGTGGTGACCAACTGTACAAGTTTACTATTATCATCATTGATTGCTTTAATGGTCCACACAGCTTCACATAGAAACCAATGCTACTATGGGTCCTCTACCCCTGTTCCCTTAAATATAGGTAGCTTCATATCATCCCCCATTCTATTTCTACGTGGTGGATGTTGATTTCCTATGTTAATACCACTCGGTGGTGTAGGTGGAGGTGATGTAGCGGTAGTATGTACTATCTGGGAGCTACTAGATGGAGTTTCTATGGGATTGTTTTGAGTCCCGATCTATTTTTGTGGGGTATAAGGGTGGTAAGGGATACCCCCTTCTATTCTTTCTGTGGTACTATGACTCTGTTGTCTAGTATTATCTGAACTGTCTTCAAGTATGGGAGAGCTGAAATATACTTTGTATTTCTTTCCACTATGTGTACGTCCAATGTCATCAAAATCACTTTCAAACTCTTGTGACATTACTGGCTTTACTTATTCATCTGAAACTAGATCCATTGTTCATTTTTCATGTAATAACATCTTAATGGACAAGTTTAAAGATTTTAGGTACTTACCGCGATATCCTTTGAAGAAGTACCACTCAGCCTCGTTGAAGCTTTTTCTTTGTTCAACTGCAAACTTTCTGACAAATCCTTCTAGCACACTCGCAAGCCAGAAGTCTACTGTCCTCGTAATGGGATTATCAAGGTTCTTCACAGTCTGAATCAGCTCCGGTGTCTAGACAATGTTTCTTTTCTTCTTGAATATGCTCATATCAGTCAACTTTGATAACCAGTCGTAAAGCTCATTTCCAAAGGTCGCAAAAAATATCGCATGCAGGTCGGTAACGATATGTTTTTGTAACCAGTCCTCTGTACTCAGTCTACGACTCTTGTTCTCATGTTCAGCAAACTATTTCTCCTTAGACCAAACCCACTCATTGAGTTCATCTCTAGTAGGATGCCACCAGAACATCAGTGCTCAGTTTATTCAAAACTGGCAACCAAACCATTTGTTGGTTTGCTGGGAAGACCTAGGTTTACTATAATGTACCAACAACACCCCTAGCTCACTGGCCCTTTCAGCGACAGACCACGAAGTGGCCTGAAGTCTCACCCAAAGTGATCCTAATGGGTTGGCCAAAGACTCAAGTGTCTTGACCAGGTTCTGTCTAGCGTCCTATGTGCATCTCGCAGCTCTTCTTAGCCCACAAGATGTCTCTCTACTCTCTGTGATGCGCAGTTTCCTCTCGACGATGTGCAGTTTCCTCTTACTCATGATGACTCCAACCTTTATCGCGTTGCCACGTCCTGGGAAACATGTAACTCTCTCCTACACTTGATCCTCAACCTGCGGCATTGCCCACCACAACTCCTCTGTTGGTGCGATATCGCCTCCCTGAGATATCCTACCGCCGCGACTCAGCGTGCTTAGCGTTACTCGTGTTCAACTTACAAGACTCAACACACAAGGCTATTTTACACTGTGACTCTTAACTATCTTGAGTGAAACTTAGACAAACTCTTATACCAAATACTTAAAGAATTCAACTTGCATGTATCCTTCTATAATGATGTAACTGAATAACACATACATACATTAACTGTAAGCAAAGTTCACGTAATGAATGACAGATATAACAAGTAAATACAATCACATGAATCAATCACATAACGCTCTGATTTTACGTGGTTCACTTCCAGGGTAGAAGCTACGTCAACAGAACTGTGTTTCTATATTATAACTTGAGAGAGGTACACAGTTGTGCTGCATCGCATATGCAGCTAGATATCTTCTAGGTAACTCCACACATAGCCTAGATCCCTTCTCTCTTAGATCTCTTCTCTATATTTCCTTCTTACAATATACTCTCTCTCTCTCTCTCTCTCTCTCTCTCTCTCTCAATCCCTGCAGATTGTTACAATACAAAATAACAGTGAGCTAACAGGCTACTGGACTCTCAGACTCGCTAATGTCTAAGTAGCTACTGGCTATCCTAATAGCTCCAAAAGGACTGACTAGCTGGATGGCTTAAAATGCCCAAAATGCCAACCTTTTACAATACAAAATACATCCCTTTATAGGCGGCCCGAAGGTCTCACCATTACAAAACTGTGGGCCTGTCCCAACAGTAACCCAAAACCCTAACTAGTGACAGTCGACATATCTATACTTGGGGTAGCCGCTTTTCGTCACACCATTGCTCTGTGCAGTCTTCCATGCTTCCCAGCACTGACCATGGGTACTATGGACCGCTTCCCGTCTTCTGTCCTTCATCTTCAATACCTCAGCCTCATTGCTCCTTTTCCTTTATGAGGGTAGCTGAGCCCTCCTGTCTTCGCCACTACCTTCAATGCAGTGGCTGAGCTCTCTCTTCTCGGCCGCTCAGGTACTGTTGTCTTTCTTGACTTCTCTGTTCCAACAGTCACGATTTTTGGCTCTGCTCTGCAGCTATAAACATGCTACGGCATCGTAGCTTTACCTTATCTCTTCATCTTCGCCAAACTGTCTATCTGCCAAAATGGCAGCTTTTCCTATAGCTGTGGGACTCTGCTCCAACAACTGGGCAGAGGAAGGGGGTAGTAATATGGTTAATTTTATGTTAGTTTTAGTTAGGATAATTCATTTTATTGAACCTTGATGATTGGATTAGCATATACACATTGTTCATTGATTTGTTTGCAAAAATTGAAAATTGAAATAAACAGAGACCTGTAATGGTGGATAGAGGTAGCTGGGCCACACTAACAGTCCTATAAAACTAGAAATTGCTGCTAATTAAACTGAAAAACAACTCATGTATGATAGGCCGCACATTTCTGACTAAATCCCACGAGGGGGCTACAAGATTTTTCTAGAAATGAGCGAGGGGGTCATACAAAATGCCAAAATAGCTGCAACTTGAGCTCTTGGGATGATGTCACACTTGTTTGAGTATTAAGTGCATCCTGGGCGCGCCTGTCTGGCATGTAAGTGCGCCTTCCTGCACCTTTTCCCCCGATAAGAGTGACCTGCTCCGGAAAGGGGTGTTTTTGGTGATGCAGGGTCAGATTTGGTTGATAATAACTGGTATTGGGTCAGTCTGACTCGGCTAGACCTAGGAAAGGCTTCGACACTGACAAAAAAAAGGAATAAATAAAATCTAAGTAGATCTAACATAACATTTTTGAAAACTAGGGTAAAAACTGAAAAACTTGAAAAACTTTGAAATTTTTTGCCTAAGGATCCTGTGGGATCGACCCGGGAGAGCCACCAAATATATAATGAGAATTTCTCCTCACTACAAGGGTAAAAATGGCTCCCTTGTGCCTATAGGGAAAAAGGGTAGGTTTCTACCCTTAGAAAACACTAAAAAACGAACTGTAAAATGGTAAAAAGAGAGCTGCGAATTGAAACTAAGCTAAGCTACACTAGAACAAATGAATGGTAGCTATTATAGACTATATCTGAGATCAAATTAGATAGAAATATAGAGATGTATCCCTTCTAAACCCCTCTGCACACAGTGGGTTGGGGTTCCGCCTCCAAAACCTGCAAATTAAACCTATACTACTATGAAACAACCTGCAAACAAAGTCAATGGAAAACTTGCAAATGAAAATATTGGTTAGAAAACAAAGTAATCAAATAAACATGCATAAAAATAAGTTATACTTCACTTGGGTGGAAATGGGCCTCCATGCCCTAGCTCATGGGAACACCTCTCTCTTGGTTGGGGAACAATGGCTTGGAGAAATGGAGATGGAGGAGAGGGAGAGTGGGTGGCTTAAGAGAAAGAGGTCTCAAAGAATCCATGGGCAGCATAACAATATGCAAATGAGGAGTGTTTTGAGAGTGACCCCCCACCCTCCTTATATATCTTTTCCAAGGGGTTTTAGGGTTTTAATCCCTTGGTAAGGGCTTTAGCTCCTTCCGCCCTAACTTTATCCCCTTTTTGAGGGCTTTAGCTCTTGGAGGTCTATTTTGGGCTCTTTTTTCTGGTTTTTAGCCCTTTTCTTCATCCTTGGGCTCTTTTGGAGGTGTGGGGTTCAAATGGAAGGTCATGGAAGGTCTTATGGAGTGAAATGAGTGTTGTGAGGTGGTGTCCTTAGGTGGTGTAGGCCATTGAGAGCTGTGTGGGGGATTTTTGGGTTAACAATAGCAATGAAGGCCATCGTGGGCATACAACCCCTGGCTTCTACAAAATCCACAATATAAACAAAACCCATTAAATTATAATAGAAAATAACCAACAGATGCTACGCACAACATTCACCCAAGTCACGACAATGCCAAACTAAAAATACACAGTGTGGTTTATAATAACAAAACTACTCTATTAGTGATTCACCTCTTAAACTATTAAACGAAATATAAACAATAATGTGACAGTGAAGGTAACGTAGCCATGACGGGAAAGGCTAAAGCCATTTACAACATGGCCTTACCCCATGCTGTCAATATTTTCAAGCAATTTAAATAATCAATATACAGACCTTAAACAAAGGCATATGCTTGTGTTAAAAACACCTTAATAAACCATTAGCGTAATATAAAATCCACACACACATTAAGCATAAAGCCCACAAACATTTCATTAAAATGTAGGGTATTTACATTGCACATTATTGTCATCATCGTAGTATTTCCATAGAGTCGCCATTAAAAGGCAAAATTAAGTCCACACAGGCATGCCAGTTGGTGATGGAACTATTGCAAGGAATGGTACAACCCATGGCTCAAAATACAAATAGATATACGATTTACAAAACCCAAAAAATAATTACACATAGCCATGAGAAACACGAGTTTGCTCCATGGCCAAAACCCACACCATTAAATTAAAACCGAAGTCTATGCATTACAAATCCCGAAGGCGAATTCAGACCCCACGGAGAAACCCAACATTGACCAACTAAACACCATGCAAACACGGTGAGAGACAACAAGCATAAGCTTGTTGGAAAGGCTTACCTTGCTTATCGATTACAATCAAAACCCCGATGTAGCTAGACCCATGCTGCTCATCATCCTTCAACACCTACAACCAAACAAATGAAGCTTTGACTAGAGGTAAGACAATGATTGGAGATTCAAAGTAAAGTGAAATAGCATGCAAGAAAACCCGCAAGTGAGGCTTACCTTCCTGTTCTGAAGGTCACCTCCATTAACCTCTACACAAAGCCGAAAGAAACCCAAAATGATAAATGAAATGGCCAAACCATCGTGAGCCAAGCATAATAGAAGGCTACCATAAAAACCAAGGTGCATTAATGGCACCAGCTACTTTCCAACACCAAATCTAAAACCCACAATGCTATAGTTTGGAAATGTTGATTTGGTAATGGCCTCCTTTGAAATACAATCGTTAAACCCCATCATGTAAACTCAAAACCATATTTTAGATCGCCACCCTAATCATATCACAAACTAATATATATTACATAGTTTAATAAGTTGCAATTGCTAAGGTTTAGTGCATAGTACAGGCTTGGTATGTGCAAACCATAAGTCAATCCATAGCTTATGTGTTAAACATAACAAGGAAACCTTAGGCTTAGAGCCATAACTTAATACCATACAATTAAGTTGTAAGCTTAGGCTTAGTGAACATGGCATATGTAATATGCCATGTTAAATAATTTAACCCTAAAAAAAATCAATCACCGGGTTTTGCAAGCCACAAACTTAACCTGCAGTAAGAGGCACCTAAGAAATATTAATAAGATTTCATAAAATACACATAGAACAAAGTTAATACTAATATGTAAAATGATAAATTACAATTCTGTAATGAAGCATAAGTAATGTAGATGATATTTAGGAGTGAGAGATAAATTGATGAGAATGGTATCTTACCTGGTTAAAATTCTGAGTCAGTAAAGAACTAGAGTCATCCTACAGTATGTTATTTAAGATCAAGACTATTTGTACTCTTTAAACAAGACCCTGTCGCCAAATATAAACTACATATGAAGTAAAATAGGTGCCTTAGTTCAGAGAACTAAGTAAGCATGCGAACAAGTAAACACTTTTACCTCTCAAACCGTCATGGGAGAACGAGTCTCGCCACTCCTCCCACTTTGTTTCCATAGACAAAGTTAAGTTAGTACTTTATAATTAACAAGTGGGACTATGCAAAAAGGATGAAGCATTTAATCTAGTGATGCCACATAAGCGACAAAAATATAAACATAATACTAAGCAATAAACAGTAGTACGATATCGAAAGTAAAATACATTAAACATAATGACTGAAAGTAAAAGACAGAACATAAGGAGAACTTACGAATAAACAGTGGTACATGAAGTGTATGATATAATTCCCCAAGTGGCTAATGTTTCGTTTAGGTAGTTCTTACTATACTATAAAAAGAATTTCTACTTTTGGGGACATTACAAGTGGTGTCAGAGACCAGTTTGAAAACTAAGAGACCTATGAGCGCACCAAGCTATCACCGCAGAGAAAATAAAGTATAATATTAAATTTTGGTTTCTAACAGAAATGTTTCATGTTATTAGAATTTTTTGCAGTTACAGGATTTTCTTTTTACAGCACTGTTCAGTTTATGAATACTGAGGAAGAAAAGAGTCGCCAAGGAAAGATGACCACCCCTGCTCTAGAAGTGGGCCTTGTGGTAGAGCTAAACTTTGATGTTTTAAAAGTTTTACATAGTATTCAAGCTGAATTGAAAAGTTTCAGAGAAGACAACCAGAACGAAAGGAAGGAGGAGTAAGCTGTAAATGAAGCCTTACTGAAAAATATGATGGGAGGTAGCCCACAGGGTAAAGCTACCCAGTCCACAAACAGTTCCAAAAGAGAATCATGCCCAAAACATGCTAGCAACCCAAGAGGAGAGGAAAATTAAAAACACACCCCTAAAGCACCAAAAGGAGATCATCATAGTCCTTCTAGTGATGAACCTATTTATCCACAAAGAAAGAAGCAAAGGAGTGATGATAGTCTTTAAGGGGAGTTTCAAAAAATAAGAGCCCCGACCTATGAAGGTGAAGTAAGCACTGTGGAAAAGGCTGAAGAGTGTCTATTGGGAATACGTAAGTGTTTTCAGGTTCATAACTATTCAAGTGAGATGAACCTCATCTTGCCATCCATAACTTGAATGGAAAGGCAAGAAGATAGTGGAGAGATTTAAAACACACCAAGAAAGATGAATCGCATGAAATAAGCTAGGATAGTTTCCAAAAACTTTTCCAAGAAAGATATATGTCTAAAAGTTTCTTTGATAGAAAAGTGAAAGAGTTTCATGAACTACGCATGGGATCCATGACTGTGGATGCGTTTATTATCATATTTCTAGATCTATTGCGTTATGTACCATACATCAAAGAAGAAAAGGTAAATATTCAACAGTTCCTAGGATGTCTTCCTCCTAGTTTTCAGGACATGATTGAATTCGACATGCGTAAGACTTTTGATACAACGCTACACAAATCTAGGCTTTGTTATGAACATGGACAGCTGAGGCAGGAGAACCTAAACCGGAACCAAGACAAGTCTAAGAACTTCTCTAATAACTGCAAACTTGGGTCCAAGCCACATCCATATAGAAAGAAAAATAATATATTTCAAGAGAACAAGAACATTAATAGATCTGATACAAAGCCTTATGTACCAGCTACTAATTCTAACAAACCAGTAGCAAGTGGAGCCAATGCCACCCCGCTAAAGATCAAGTGCTGGAAATGCAGTAGGCCTCATTATGCATGAGATGGTAACAACAATACCGGTGGGGTATTGCACAAGTTACAAGAAGAAATAACTATCCAGGACATAGCTTAAACACCATGGATCTACGCAACATTGGATTTCCGATAGGAATATCATCAAGCTATGATGGTTCAGATAGAAGGTAAGATGTTGAACACTTTTGTTTCAATACTTATTGATCCTAGTGCTTTCCAAAGCTATGTTGCACCTAAAACTGTTGATATATGCAAACTAGGTAAATTAGAGCATGATAAACCTTGGATGGTACAATTAGCCATCGGTATGAAGTAAAAAAAGTTTTGGAAATTTTTAAAGAATGTGAGGTAAAACTCAATGGTTTTCTTACGAAAGCGACCGTGAACATCCTACCTTTAGGATCATACGATTTGCTTATCGGCATGGACTGGATGGAACAACATGATGTCATGCTCGATTGCTTACACAAGTCTATCTTGTGTACTGATAGCCAAGGGAACCAAGTGAAGGTTCAGGGCCTTCCAAAGAAATTTTCTGTAAGACAAGTATCCCCCTTAAAAGAAAAAAAATACATTCATAAAGGATTCAAGTTGTTTGCAGTAAACATTCAAGACATAGAGTCTAATAGGGAAAAACCAATAGAATACATCACCATTCATGAAGAATTCAAGGATGTGTTTCCCGAGAAAATCCCCATATTGCCTCTGAACCGAGACCTAGAACTTTCCATCGAACCGACCCAAGGATTAGTTCTGGCCTCGAAAGCCCCTTACCACATGAGTGCACCCATGTTGGTGGAACTCAAACTGCAGTTGTTGGAGTTGATCGAGAAAGGGTATATCTAACCCAGTGTGACCTCTTTGGGAGCACCGATATTGTTTGCAAAGAAGAAAGAAGGTATGATGTAGATGTGCATCAATTTCCCTCCATTGAATACAATCAATATCAAGAACCGTTACCCACTCCCTAGGATCAACGACTTGCTCGATCAGGTGGGAGAAGCCAGAATCTTTTCAAATATTGACCTGCGATATGGGTACCATCAGGTATGCATTCATGGTGAGGATATTTATAAAACCACATTTCATACAAGGTACATCCTTGTCCATTGTATCCCTAGGTGTATCATACAAGTACATCCTAAAACTAGTGTTGAGCAAGGAGCTCTGGAATTACCTAGAATTGTAACGCCCTATTAAATCATTGAGTATGGGCTCTGGCAACTGCTAGGGGTTACTGAAAAGAATTTAATAACTTCCAAGTGAAAACCATTAGACAAAAATATTGATCTCATCATACTTATTTATAAGTGATTAAATGAAATTTTGAATTTCTGTATTCTTATCAAAGTATGGAAGAGCTACCACATTATACAAGGGAAATCCAACATGCAAGGGTGTTTAGAGTTTTCTATCCTAGCAGACCTAAAACCATCTACCTACTAGACCTTAATGAAGAAGTGTCATTAAGTCTAGGGATCATGGTATATGATGCCCAAAGACAAATTTTAAGAAAGTGTTATATTATTATGTACTTTATACATGTTATGTATAAAGAATTAAATATTTCAATATTATAAATAAATGAAAAGAAAGAAGAGAAGTGCCATCGATTATTATTTATATTAAAGATTATTAAATAGTATAATGTGTATGAAATTCCAACTAGGAACTAGTAGAAAGTGCCTAAGTTAAAATATTAATAATTACCCAAACTAATTGAAAACAGTTAAATCAAGAAACCAAGGTTTCTTGATCTAACTGTCCCTTTAATTGAAAATTCTGTCTATACAGACTCAAGCCAAGGAAAGGCTTGGGGTTCTGATCTATCATTAGAGGAGTCATTTTTCTGCCTGTTTTCTCTCAAGTAAATTCTTGAAGAAACATTTCATGGAAGGAAAAGGAGAACTGATCCAGTTATGATACACCAGATAGGAAACCTCACCTTAGGATCTCCAAGATACTTTCATGTTGGAGTCTAGCTCGGGGGGATCCGGATTAAAAAAAGGAACGGTTTCGGGTCATGGTTTGGAGGAACGTGGTAGTTCCCAAGTGATTTGGTCATCAAAATCATAGGTTAGATCTGTCTTAAATTGTTATTGCTGGTTATTTAAAAGTGTGGAGGTTCAGCCATTAAATGAGCTTCAAAAAATTATAGGTATGAGTTCTTAGTATGTCAAGTTCATTTCTAGTATAAATGTTGGTTGCTTTAGCTAAAGGTTCATTATATATTTTTAACCCCAAAAATGATGGTTCTGTCTATATCTCTTAGGTTTTACATTTCCTAGATTCCAACCCTAGTTTGTCTATTCTATTTGCTATATTAATTTCTGGATATACGAGGTAAAGGATTTCAAAACATCTCCTACCCCTATGTGTTTGATTTTCTGGTTAGAAGCTACTAGGGTTTATATTACTTAACTATTACCCTTATGCCGTAAATGTTATTAGATGTTGTATATTACCAGGATTGTACATGTAAGTTTGTTTTTGTATTTAATTGAATATCTAGATTATGTTTACTATAAACTAGGGTTTGATTTACAGTAACTACATGATTGTTATCTAGGTTCTATTACTATGCTTACATATTTCGTTTGTCAGCAGAGGATTATCTAAGTTTATTTCAAACTAGTTCAAAATTAGGAATTCATATAATCATATATAAATACTAGCTTCAGCCTAAAGTACAATAAAAGAACTATGATAGTATCCATCTAATTATTGATAGTAGTAAGTAAACCAGAATAGTACATATTAGTATTTAGTAACAGAACTAGAATATAAATTAAATCAAAGAATAAATAAACCATTAATACCTTTCAAGGTCTTTCTCATTAACTATAAACTAATTATCAAATAAATTCCATTAAATAACAACATCATAATTAAGTGAATAGAGGAGGCATCGTGACCATACATGTGGTCCTATCTCAAATATCTGATCATATATATACATGTATTTATGTATGTATATTAAAGCAACCACAATTCTATCTAATCCATCTTTAACAACCAATTTCATTTATGTATAACCATTAAACAAAATTATCTAACTCATCAAACCTTACATATAACAAATGGAACAATACATCATACATAAAAATCGTGTCATGTATTAACATATATCAAGATCAAATTACAAAACCAAATATTACAATGGGGATAGGAATCGAATCCTGTTGGAATACAAGCCCAACCCTTTTTTGAATTAAAATACAATACATTACATTAGCACCCGAACAAAGTCGAACTCTAATGAGTTCCGTCTTCATTCAAATCAATGGCCATGCTATACATAACATGTATGCAAGCAACAACTTAAAAATCACCACCATGCTGATAACAATAACTAGGATTACGCTATAACACAACCTCGACCAACATTTAATACAAATATTCCATTTACAGTTAAATCACATCGATGAAGGCCATCATGCCCTTACAACCCCTAGCTTCTACAAAATCCACAATATAAACAAAACCCACGAAATCAAAACAGTAATTAACCAACAGATGCTATGCACAACATTCACCCAAGTCATGGCAATGCGAAACTAAAAATACATGGTTGTGTTTATTAAAAAAAAAAACTCTGTTAGCGATTCACTTCTTAAACTATTAAAAGAAATATCAATAGTAATGCGACAGTGAAGCTATTGTAGCCACGATGGGAAAGGATAAATCCATTTACAATGTGGCTTTACCCCATGCTATCAATCTTTTCAAGCAATTTAAATACTCAACACACACACCTTAAATGAAGGCATATGCCTGTGTTAAAAAGACCTTAATAAACTATTAATGGAGTATAAAATCCACAGAAATAGTAAGTATAAAACCCATGGCCATTTCATTAAAATGTAGGGTATTTACATTGCACATCATTGTCATCATCATATTATTTCCACATAGTCACCATTAAAATCCAAAATGAAGTCCACACAGGCATGCCAATGGGCTATGGCACCATTGAAAGCAATGGTACAACCCATGGATCAAAATCCAAATAGATATATGATTTACAAAACCCAAAAACTAATTACACAGAGCCATGAGAAATCCAAGTTTGCTCCATGGCCAAAACCCACACCATTAGATTAAAACCAAATTCTGTGCATTACAAAGCCTGAAGGCAAATTCAAACCCCATGGAGAAACCCAACATTGAACAACTAAACACCACACAGATAGGATGAGAGACAACAACCATAAGTTTGTTGGAAAGGCTTACCTTGCTTATCACTTACAATCAAAATCCCGATGTAGCTGGACCCATGCTGCTCATCATCCTTCGACACTTGTAACAAAAAAAACAAAGCTTCAATCAAAGGTAAGACATCGATTGGAGATTCAGAGTAAAACAAAATAACATGCAAGAAAACCCCCAAGCGATGCTTATCTTCCTGTCCTGAAGGTCACCTCCATTAACCTCTGCATAGAGCCGAGAGAAACCCCAAACGAAAAAAAAAAAATTCCCAAACCATCATGAGCCAAGCCTAATGAAAGGTTACCACAAAAACCAAGGTGCATTAACGGCACCAGCTGCTTTCCACCACCAAATATAAAACCCACAGTGCTATAGTTTGGAAATTTCGATTTGGTAATGGCCTCCTTTGACATACAATCATTAAAACCCATCATGTAAGCTAAAAACTATATGTTAGATCATTGCCCTAATCATATCACAAAGTAATATATATTACAAAGTTTAATAAGTTCCAATTGCTAAGGTTTAGTGCATAGTACAAGCTTGGTATGTGCTAACCATAAGTCAAGCCATAACTTATGTGTTAAACATAATAAGGAAACCTTACACTTATAGCCATAAATTAATACCATACAATTAAGCACTAATATTAGGCTTAGTGAAAATGGAATATTTAATATGCCATGTTAAATAATTTAACCCTAAAAAAAATCAATGACCGGGTTTTGCAAGCCAGAAACATAACTTGCAGTAAGAGGAACATAAGAAATATTAATAAGATTTAATAAAATACACATAGAACAAAGTTAATACTAATATGTAAAATGATAAATTATAATTCGGTAATGAAGCATAAGTAATTTATAGGATATTTAGCAATGAGAACTAAATTGATGAGAATGGTATTTTACCTGGTTAAAATTCCTAATCGGTAAAGAATCAAAGTCAACCTGCAGTATGTTATTTAAGATCAAGACTATTCGTACTCTTTAAACAAGACCCTGTCACCAAATATGAACTGCATACGAAGTAAAATAGGTTCCTTAGTTTAGAGAAATAAGTAAGCCTATGAACAAGTAACTACTTTTACCTCTCAAACCGTCATGGGAGAATGAGTCCTGCCACTCCTCCCACTTTGTTTCCATAGAGAAAGTTAAGTTAGGACTTTATAATTAACAAGTGTGACTATGCAAAAAGGATGAATCATTTAATCCAGTGACACCACATAAGTGACAAAAGTATAAACATAATACTAAGCAGTAAACAATAGTACGATATCGAAAGTAAAATACACTAAAGATAATGACTGAAAGTAAAAGACAGAACTCAACGACAACTTACGATTACATAGAGGTACATGAAGTGTATGATACAATTCAGAAAGTAGCTAATGTTCCGTTTATGTAGTTTTTACTAGGCTATAAATTTTTTTTTCAACTTTTGGGGACATTACAAGTGGTATCAAAGCCCAGTTTCAATACTAAGAGACCTATGGGTGCACCAAGCTATCATCGTAGAGAAAATAAAGTATAATATTAAATTTTAGTTTATAATAGAATTTTTTGCTGTTATTATTTTTTTTTGCAGTTACAGGATTTTCCTTTTACAGCACTGTTTAGTTTATGAATACTGAGGAAGAAAAGAGTAGCGAAGGAAATATCACCACCCCCTCTCTAGAAGTGGAGCTTGTGGTAGAGCTAAACTCTAATGTTTTGAAAACTTTACACAGTCTTGAAGCTTAATTGAAAATTTTCAGAGAAGACAATCATAACGAAAGGAAGGAGCAGGAAGCTATAAATGAAGCCTTACTCAGAAATATGACAGGGGGCAGCCCATAGTGTAAACCTACCCAGTCCACAAATAGTTCCAAAAGAGAACCGTACCCAAAACAGGCCAGCAGCCCAAGAGGAGAGGAAAAATAAAAACACACCTCTGAAGCACCAAAAGGAGATAATCAAAGTCATTCTAGTGATGAAACTCTTTCTCCTTGAAGAAAGAAGCAAAGGAGTGATGATAGTTTGCAGGGGAAGTTTCAAAAAATCAGAGCCCCGACCTATGAAGGTGAAGTAAGCACTGCGAAAAAGGATGAAGAGTGACTGTTGGGAATGAGTAAGTATTTTAAGGTTCATAGCTATTCAATTGATATGAACCTTGTCTTCCCATCTATAACTTGAATGGCAATGAAGCAAGATAGTGGAGAGATTTAAAACACAACAAGAAAAATGAACCGTGGGAAATACACTGGGATACTTTCCGAAAACTTTTCCAAGAAAAATATATGTCTGAAAGGTTCTTTGATAGAAAAGTGAAAGAGTTTCACAAACTACACATGGGATCCATGACTACGGATGTGTTTATTAACATATTTCTAGATTTATTGCATTATGTACCATACATCAAAGAATAAAAGGTAAATATTCAACAGTTTCTAGGATGTCTTCCTACTAGTTTTCAGGACATGATTGAATTCGACATGCATAAGACTTTGGATACCATGCTGCACAAAGCTAGGTTTTGTTGTCAGCATGGACAACTGAGGTAGAAGAACCTAAACCAGAACTGAGACAAGTCTAAGAACTTCTCTAATAACCGCAAACCTGTGTCCAAGACACATCCATACAGAAAGAAAAATAATAGCTTTCAAGCGAACAAGAACTTTAATAGATATTGTACAAATCCTTATGTACCAACTGCTAATACTAACAAACCAGTATCAAGTGGAGCCAATGCTACCCCGCTATAGGTTAAGTGATGAAAATGCAGCGGGCCTCATTATGCATGAGATTGTAACAAGAATTATGATGGTTTCTTGCACAAGTTAAAAGAAGAACCAACTGTCGAGGACATAGCTTGAACACCACAAATCTACACATCATTGGATGGCCAACAGGAATGTCATCAATCTACGATGGTTGAGATAGAAGGTAAGATCTTGAGCACTTCTGTTTCAATACTTATTGATCTCAGTGCTTGCCGAGGCTATGTTGCACCTTAAATTGTTGATATATGCAAACTCGGCAAAGTAGAGCATGATAAACCTTGGATGGTATAGTTTTCCACTGGTATGAAACGAAAAGTTTCGGAAATTCTTAAAGAATGTGAGGTAAACCTAAATGTTTTTCTTATGAAAGTGAACCTCAACATCCTACCTTTAGGATCGTACGATGTACTTATCAGCATGGACTAGATGGAACAGCACCATGTCATTCTAGATTGTTTTCACAAGTCTATCTTGTGTACTAATAGCCAAGGGAACCAGGTGAACGTTCAGGGCATTCCAAAGAAAGTTTTTGTAAGACAAATATCTACCTTACGAGCCAAAAAATGCGTTCAAAAAGGATTCAAGTTGTTTGCAGTAAACATCCGAGACATAGAGCCTGATAGGGAAAAACCATAGAAGACTTCCACGTTCTTGAATAATTCAAGGATGTGTTTCCAGAGGAAATCCCCATATTACCTCGAAAATGAGACCTAGAACTTTCCATCAAAGTGACCCCAGGATCAGTTCTCACCTCTAAATCCCCTTATCGCATGACTGCACTTGTGTTTGCAGAACTCAAACTGTAGTTGCAGCAGTTGATAGAGAAAGGGTATATCCTACCCAGTGTGTCCTCGAGGAGAGCACCAATATTGTTCGTAATGAAGAAAGAAGGTATGATGTAGATGTGCATCGATTATGGGCTCTAGAAAGCACTAGGGGTTACTGAAAGGAATTTAATAACTTCCAAGTGAAAATGACTGGAGAAAAGTATTGATCTCATCATACTTATTTATAAGTGATTAAATGAAATTTCGAATTTCTGTAGTCTCATCAAAGTATTGAAGATCTACCACGTTATACGAGGGAAATCCAACATGCAAGAGTGTTTAGAGTTTCATAGCCTAGTATACCTAAAACCATATACCTACTAGACCTTAATGAAGAAGTGTCATTAAGTCTAGGGATCATGGTATATGATGCTCAAAGACAAATGTTAAGAAAGTGTTATATTATTATGTACTTTATAGATGTTATGTATAAATAATTAAATATATCAATAATATAAATAAATCAAAAGAAAGAAGAGAAGCTCCATCAATTATTATTTATATTAAAGATTAATAAATAGTATAATATTTATGAAATTCCAACTAGGAACTAGTAGAAAGTGCCTAAGTTAAAATATTAATAATTACCCAAAGTAATTGAAAAGGGTTAAATCAAGAAACCAAGGTTTCTTTATTTAACTGTCCCTTTGACTGAAAAGTCTGTCTATAAAGACTCAAGCAAAGGAGTGGCTTGGGGTTCTAATATGTCATTAGAGGAGTCATTTTTCTTCCTGTTTTATCTCAAGTAAATGCTTGAAGAAACATTTCATGGAAGGAAAAGGAGAACCGATCCATATATGATACACCATATAGGAAACCTTACCTTAGGATCTCTAAGCTACTTTCATGTTGGAGTCCAACACAGGGGGATCCAGATTAAAACCAAGAATGGTTTCGGGTCATGGTTTGGAGGAACGTGGTCTTTCCCAAGTTATTTAGTCATCAAAATTAGAGGTTAGATCTATGTTAAATTGTTAATGCTGGTTATTTAGAATTGTGTAGGTTCATCCATTTAAGGAGCTTCAAAAAATTATAGGTATGAGTTCTTAGTATGACAAGTTCATTTCTAGTATAAATGTTGGCTGCTTTAGCTAAAGGTTCATTATATATTTTTTACCCCAGAAATGATGGTTCTCTCCATATCTCCTAGGTTTTACATTTCCTAATTTGTAACCCTAGACTATCTATTCTATTTTCTATATTAATTGTTGGATATAAGAGGTAAATGATTTCAATACATCTCCTACCCCTATGTGTTTGATTTTCTGGTTAGAATTTGATAGGGTTTATATTACTTAAATATTACCCTTACATTGTAGACGTTATCAGATGTTGTATGTTACCAGGATTGTACCTTTAAGTTTTTTTTTGTATTTAATTGAATATCCAGATTATGTTTACGATAAACTAGGGTTTGATTTACATTAACTAAGTAATCGTTCTCTAGGTTCTATTACTCTGCTGACATATTTCATTTGTCAGCAGAGGCTTATCTAAGATTATGTCAAACTAGTTCCAAAGTAGGAATTCATATAATCCTATATAAATACTAACTTCAACTTGAAGTACAATAAAAGAACTATGATAGTATCCATCTAATTATTGACAGTAGTAAGTAAACCGGAATAGTAAATATTAGTATTTAGTAACATAACTAGAATATAAATTAAATCAAAGAATAAATAAACCATTAAGACCTTTCAAGGTCTTTCTTGTTAACTATAAACTAATTAGGAAATCAATTCCATTAAGTAACAACATCATAATTAAGTGAACAGAGGAGGCATTGTGACCATACGTGTGGTCCTATATCAAATATTTGATCATATATATATCTCTGTGTGTGTGTGTGTGTGTGTGTGTGTGTGTGTGTGTGTGTGTGTAAAAGCAACCACCGTTCTATCTTATCCATCTTAAACAACCAATTTCATTTATGTAAAACCATTAAACAAAATTATCTAACTCATCAAACCTTATATATAATGAATGGAATAGTACATCATACATAAAAATCATCTCATGTATTAACTTATATCAAGAACAAATTACAAACCCAAATATTACAATGGGGACACAAATTGAATCCTATGTGCATACAAGCCAAACCCTTTTTATAAATTAAAATACAATACATTACATTAACACCCCAACATATTTGAACTCTAATGAGTTTTGTCTAAATTGAAATAAATGGCTACGCTATACACAACATGTATGCGGGAATAAAATTATAAATCACCACCATGCTAATAATAAGGACTAAAATTACGCTACAACACGACCTCGGCTAACATTTAATACATAGAGTCCATTTACAGTGTAATCATAGTGACGAAGGACATCGTAGGCTTATGTATGTATGCATATAAAAGCAACAACAGTTCTATCTAATCCGTCTTAAACAACCAATTTCATTTATGTATAACCATTAAACAAAATTATCTAACTCATCAAACCATACATATAACGAATGGAACAATACATCATACATAAAATTCATGTCATGTGTTAAGTTATATCAAAATCAAATTAAAAGCCCAAATATTACAATGGGGACAGGAATCGAATCCTGTGGGAATACAAGCCCAACCCTTTTTATAAATTAAAATACAATACATTACATTAACACCCGAACAGATTCTAACTCTAATGAGTTCCATCTGCATTCAAATCAATGGCCATGCTATACATAACATGTATGCAGACAACAAATTATAAATCAACACCATGCTGATAACAAGAACTGCAGTTATGCTACAACATGACCTCGACCGACATTTAATACAAATATTGGATTTACAGTCAAATCACATCGATGAAGGACATCATGGGCTTACAACCCCTGGATTCTACAAAATCCACAATATAAACAAAACCCACGAAATCATAACAATAATTAACCAACAGATGCTACGCACAGCATTCACCCAAGTCACGGCAATTCCAAACTAAAAATATATAGTTTTGTTTATAATAAAAAAAAATACTCTATTAGTGATTCACCTCTTAAACTATTAAAAGAAATCTAAATAGTAATGCCATAGCGAAGCTATCGCAGCCACGATGGGAAAGGTTAAATCCATTTACAACGTGGCCTTACCCCACATTGTCAATCTTTTCAAGCAATTTAAATACTCAACTGAAAGACCTTAAACGAAGGTGTATTCCTCTGCTAAAACCACCTTAATAAACCATTAACACCGTATAAAATACACACCCACATTAAGCATAAAACGCATGGCCGTTTCATTAAAACTTAGGATATTTACATTGCACAATATTGCCATCATCGTAATATGTCCACAGAGTCACCATTAAAATCCAAAACGAAGTCCACAAAGGAATTCCATGGGATATGGCACCATTGCAAGCAATGGTGCAGGCCATGGCTCAAAATAAAAATCCATATACAATTTACAAAACCCAAAAACTAATTACACAAAGCCATGAGAAACGTGAGTTTGCTCCATGGCTAAAACCCACACCATTAAATTGAAACCCAAGTTTGGAAATGTTTCCTCCATTAACCTCTGCGCAGAGCCGAGAGAAACCCCAAATGACAAACGAAATTCCCAAACCATAGTGAGCCAAGCCTATGGGAAGGATGCCACGAAAACCAAGGTGCATTAATGGCACCAGCAGGTTTCCACCACCAAATCTAAAACCCACAATACTATAGTTTGGAAATGTCTATTTTTTAATGGTCTCCTTTTCCATACAATCATTAAACCCCATCATGTAAGCTCCAAACCATATGTTATATCGCCACTCTAATCATATCACAATGTAGTATACATTACAAAGTTTAATAAGTTTCCATTGCCAAGGTTTAGTGCATAGTACAGTATTGTTATGCGCTAACCATAAGTCAATCCATAACATATGTTTTAAACATAACATGGAAACCTTAGGCTTAAATTCATAAATTAATATCATACAATTAAGCACTAAGCTTAGGCTTAGTTAACATGGCATATATAATATGCCATGTTAAATAATTTAACCCTAAAAAAAATAAATGACACGGTTTTGAAAGCCACAAACATAACTTGCAGTAAGAGGAACAGAATAAATATTAATAATATTTAATAAAATACACATAGAATGAAGTTAATACTAATATGTAAAATGATCAATTACAATTTTGTAATGAAGCATAAGTATTCTACAGGAAATTTAGGGGTGAGAGCTAAATTGATGAGAATGGTATTTTACCTGGTTAAAATTCTAAGTCGGTAAATAACCAGAGTCGACTTGCAGTATGTTCTTTAAGATCAAGACTATTCGTACACTTTAAACAAGATCCCATCGCCAAATATGAACTACATATGAAGTAAAATATGTGCCTTAGTTCAGATAACTAAGTAAGCCTGCAAATAAGTAAACACTTTTACCTCTTAAACTGTCATGGGAGAACGAGTCCCACCACTCCGCCCAATTTGATTCCAAAAACAAATTTAAGTTAGGACTTTATAATTAACAAGTGCGACTATGAAAAAAGGACGAAGCATTTAATCCAATGAAGACACATAAGCGACAAAAGTATAAACATAATACTAACTAGTAAACAATAGTACAATATCGTAAGTTAAATACGTTAAAAATAATGACTGGAAGTAAAAGATAGAACGTAAGGACAACTTACGAATAAACAGCGGTACATGAAGTGTATGATATAATTCCACAAGTGACTAATTTTACGTTTAGGTAGTTTTTACTAGCCCATAATATTTATTTTTTTTCAATTTTTTCGGACATTATAAGTGGTACCAAAGCCCACTTTCAATACTAAGAGACCTATGGGTGCACCAAGCTATCACCATTGAGAAAATAAAGTATAATATTAAATTTTGGTTTCTAAAAGAAACTTTTCCTGTTATTAAAATTTTTTCGAGTTACAGGAATTATTTTTCACAGCATTGTTTAGTTTATGAATACTAAGGAAGAAAACAGTTGGTAAGGAAACATGACCACCCCCACTCCGGAAGCAGAGCTAGTGGTAGAGCTAAGCTTTGATGTTTTGAAAATTTTACACAGCCTTCAATCTGAATTGAAAAGTTTCAGAGAATACATCTGGAATGAAAGGAAGGGTCAACAAGCTATAAATGAAGCTTTACTAAGAAATATGATGGGAGGAATCCCACAGGGTAAACCTACGTAGTCCACAAACAGTTCCAAAAGAGAACCATACCCAAAAAGAGCCAGCAACCCAAGATGAGAGGAAAAATAATAATGCACTCCTAAAGCACCAAAAGGAGATCATCACAGTCCTTCCAGTGATGACTCTCTTTCTCCCTGAAGAAAGAAGCAAATAACTGATGACAGTATTCAAGGGGAGTTTCGAAAAATAAGATCCCGGACCTATGAAGGTGAAGTAAACACTGGGGAAAAGGAGAAGAGTGGCTGCTGGGCATGAGTAAGTATTTTCAGGTTCATAACTATTCAGGTAAGATGAAGGCTCGTCTTGGAATCTATAACTTGAATGGCAAGGAAGCAAGATGGTGGAGATATTTAAAACACACCAAGAAAGATGAACTACGAGAAATAAGCCGGGATACTTTTCGAAAACGTTTCCAAGAAATATATATATCGGCAAGGTTATTTGACAGAAAAGTGAAAAAGTTTCATGAACGACGCATGGGATCCATGACGATAGATGTGTTTATTAACAGATTTCGATATCTGTTGCATTATGTACCATACATCAAAGAAGAAAAGGTAAATATCCAGGAGTTCCTAGGATGTCTTCCTCCCAGTTTTCGGGACAGGATTGAATTCGACATGCCGAAGACTTTGGATACCACCGTGTACAAAGATAGGCTCTATTATGAGCATGGACATCTGGGGTAGGAGAACCTGAACCGAAACTGAGACAGGTCTAAGAAATTCTCTGATAACTACAAAGCTATGTCCAACCCATAGCCATACAAAAACCAAAATAATAGCTTTAAAGTGAACAAGAACTTTAATAGATATTGTACAAATCCTTATGTACCGGCTGCTAATACTAACAAACTAGTAGCAAATGGAGCCAATGATACCTCGCTATAGATCAAATGATGGAAATACAATGGGCCTCACTATGCCTGATATTGTAAGAACAAGACCGATGGGGTCTTGCACAAGTTATAAGAAGAACCAACGGTCGAGGACATAGCTGGAACACCCCGGATCTACGCAACATTGGATGGTTGAATGGAAGATCATCAAGCTACGATGGTTGAGATAGAAGGTAATATATTGAACACTTATATTTCAATAATTATTGATATCAGTGCTTATCAGAGCTATGTTGCACCTAAAATTGTTAATATATGCAAACTAGTCAATGTTAAGCATGATAAACCTTGGACGGTACAGTTAGCCACCTGTATGAAACATACATTTTTGTAAATTATTAAAGAATTTGAGGTAAACCTAAATGGTTTTCTTATGAAAGTGAACCTGAACATCCTACCTTTAGGATCGTACGATGTACTTATCGACATGGACTAGCTGGAACAGCACCATGTCATGCCAAATTGTTTTCACAAGTCTATCTTCTGAACTGATATCCAAGGGAACGAAGTGAAGGTTCAAGTCATTCCAAAGAAATTTTTTGTAAGACAAATATCTTCCTTACAAGAAAATAAATGCATTTGGAAAGGATGCAATTTGTTTTTAGTAAACATCCGAGACACAAAGTCTGATAGGGAACAGCACATAGAAGAATTCCTCGTTCTTGAATAATTAAAGGATGTGTTTCCCGAGGAAATCTCTAGATTATTTTTGAACCGAGACCTAGAATTTCCCATTGAATTGACCTCAGGGTTAGTTCTGGCCTCCAAAGTCCCTTACTACATAAGTGTATCTGAGTTGGTGGAACTCATACTACATTTTCAGAACTTGATAGAGAAAGGGTATATCCGACCCAGTGTGTCCCCTTGGGGAGCATCAGTATTGTTTGTAAAGAAGAAAGACCATACGATGTGGATGTGCATCGATTAACATTAGTTGAAGAAAATGACTATCAAGGACCATTACCCATTCCCCAGGATCGATGACTTGTTCGTTCAGGTGTGAGGAGCCATAATATTTTCAAAGATTAACCTGCAATTCGGGTACCATTAGGTATAGATTTGCGATGAGGATATTCACAAAACTACCTTTCGTACAAGGTACGAGCACTACGAGTTTGTAGTAATGTCATTCGGGTTGACCAATCCACCTGCGAACTTTATCTGTATGATGAACAACATATTGAGTAGGTATCTGGATAAGTTTGTCCTACTTGTTATAGAAGACATACTCGTTTATTCAAAGAATAAATAAGAACACAAAGAACACCTTCGCATAGTACTAAAAGTGTTGAGAGAACACCAAATTTACACTAATTTTAGTAAATGCGATTTTACAAACTATAGATACAATATTTACATCACATTATCTTCGAGACATGGATAGATGTGGACCCATAAAATATTAAAGCCATAAAAGATTGGCCTTCCCCTACTAGTGTCACTGACATTAGGTCATTTTTGGTATTTGTCGGATATTATCGAAAGTTCATTGAGAACTTCTCGAGAATTTATTTCCCCATGACTGCCTTACAGAAGAAAGAAATTAAGTTCTTATGGACCGCTAAGTGTGAAGAATTTTTTCAAAAGCTTAAGCATCATTTGATTACCGCGTCGGTGTTCCGAATTGCTGATCCCGATGGGGATTTCATTGTTTGCATGGATGCAAGCAAGGAAGGACTTGGAGGAGTCCTCTTGAAAAATGATCACGCGGTATGCTATGAGTTGTGGAAGTTAAAAGAGAATCAACAGAATTACCCTATGCATGATCTTGAGTTATTTTCCATCATCCATGCTTTGAGGATGTGGAGGAACTACCTCATGGGAAGGAAATTACTTCTGAAGACAAATAATATGAGTTTGAAGTATTTATTTGATCAATCGGATCTGAATGCGAGGCAAGCTAGATGGTTGGTTTTCCTTCGTGAGTACCATTTCGAGCTTAACCACATTAAGTGCAAGGATAATAAGGTTGTCAATGCTTTAATCCAACGAACTCATATGATTTATGAGGTGACCTTGATTCATACTGACACATATTTGCATGAGAGGATTAGAGAGGCCAACGGAGTTGACCCATTCTATGTAGACATCCTCAAGAAAGTCTAGGAGGACAAGTTATTTCAAGAAAAAAAATACTACAAGGTAGACGAATCTGAACTTCTATGGTCCAAGGATCACTTGTATGTTCCAAAAGGAGGGGACCTTCGGTCCAGCATCCTCACCGAATATCATCGGGCACCCTACTCAGGGCACCTGAGATATCAAAATATGATATTCATTGTTAAAAGACACTTTTTTAGGCCTAAGTTAAAGGCATCCATTGCAATGTTTATTTCAAAATGTTGGGAGTGCCAGCTAGTCAAATCTGAGCATCAACATTCTCTGGGATTGCTATAGCCATTTCCCATTCTAGAATGGAAGTGGGATGTCATTACTATGCACTTTATCACCAGTTTATAGAAAAGTAAGAAGCAAAATGATTCTATTTTTGTGCTCATCGACAAGTTTTCAAAAGCAACACATTTCATTCCTGTAAAGTTGACCTATAGGGCCATGAACATTGTTGGTATCTTCTTGAAAGAGATATTTAGATTGCATGGGATACCCAAGGAAATGATCTCGGATCAAGATGTAAATTTTACAAGAAACTTCTGGATATCTTTATTCTCTAGATTGGAGACGTAGTTGAACTTTAGCACTACATATCACCCGTAAATAGACGGGCAGA
Organism: Pseudotsuga menziesii; assembly: GCA_001517045.1. Taxonomy (NCBI): domain Eukaryota; kingdom Viridiplantae; phylum Streptophyta; class Pinopsida; order Pinales; family Pinaceae; genus Pseudotsuga; species Pseudotsuga menziesii. Next base: position 595,243 of record LPNX010771930.1, on the reverse strand, counting down.
CATAGAGAGTAAACCAAATTGTTGAGGACATGCTCTGAATGTATGTCATGAAAAATCCCACGAAGCGAGAGGATTATCTGCACCTCGCAGAGTTTGTGTATAAGAATGGTTATCGTACTTTCTCCAAGATGAGTCCCTTTGAGGTAGTCTATGGAAGGAAGTGTAGAACACCGGTTACTTGGGAAATCTAGGTGGATCAGCTCATGTTAGGGCCTGATTTGTTGATGGACTTGGAACAGTTGGTTACAAAGGTCTAGGTGAACCTTAAAGAAGCACAAGACCTCCAAATAAGTTACGCAGATCGGAAAAGAAAAGATAAGGACTTTGAAATAGTTGATCATGTTTACTTGAAAGTAAAATCCAAATGAAGATCATTAATCTTGGGTATATGGGGTAATTTAGCACCTATATTTTGCAGACCTTTTGAACTAATGGCCAAGAAAGGGCCAATGGCTTATGAACTAGCATTTCCTTTGCATGTAAGAGTCCACAATGTTTTCCATGCATCTTTGTTAAAGAAATATTTTTATGATACTAAACACGATGTTCATTAGTCCCTTTTATAGGTGGAGCCTGAAGTGGAGTTTTCCCCTGAGCCTACTCATATACTAGACAAGAGAGAAGTACAGCTTCAAAAGTGCACTATGGTCCAATTGAAAGTGTAGTGGAAACACTTTGAGGCTCATGAGGCTACTTGGGGGAATGATGGCACCATGCGAAAGGCTTACCCCACCTTGTTTCATGATATCGTTTTGAGTCCCTAGAAAACCAAGGATGGTTTTGTTCTAAGCGAGGAGGGATGTAATATCCCAAATTTTGGACCTAACACTTATAGGCATGTGCCTATTGATTTTGATGATTATCTTGATGTTTTATTTTTATATTCGGTCAAAGACCCCACTGTATATGAACATAATGATTTATTTTATATATTGGGCATAAGCTAATTATTGATGATATATGTATATGCTTGTTTGTGTTGGGCATGGACCCTAAAGCACATGACTGATGAGATTTTTTTTTGTTGAGCAAGGAGCTCTAGAGTACTTGAGTGATCGATGATTTGTGTTGATGAGAAGCTATGGAGCACATGAGTAATTACATTTTTGTTGAGCGAGAAGCTTTGGAGCACATGAAAAGATAATTGGATGTGTTAGGCATAAGCGTTAGAGCCTTCCATGTTGATGTTGAGCATAAGCTCTGGAGCATCGAATCCCTGGCCATTGTATCCCTAGGAGCATCATACAAGTACATCCTAGCACTAGTGTTGAGCAAGGAGCTCTAGAATTGCACTAAATTGTAACGCCCTGTTAAAGCATAGAGTATGGGCTCTGGTAAGCGCTAGGGGTTACTAAAAAGAATTTAATAACTTCCAAGTGAAAACGACTCAAGAAAAATATTGATCTCATCATACTTATTTATAAGTGATTAAATGAAATTTCAAATTTTTGTATTCTCATCAAAGTACTGAAGAGATACCACGTTATACGAGGGAAATCCAACATGCAAGGGTGTTTAGAGTTGCCTAGCCTAGTATACCTAAAACCATCTACCTACTTGACCTTAATGAAGAAGTGTCATTAAATCTAGGGATCATGGTATATGATGCCCAAAGACAAATGTTAACAAAGTGCTATATTATTATGTACTTTATACATGGTATGTATAAAGAATTAAATATATTAATAATATAAATAAATGAAAAGAAAGAAGAGAATCTCCATCAATTATTATTTATTATCAAAGATTAATAAATAGTATAATGTCTATGAAAGTCCAACTAGGAACTAGTAGAAAGTTCCTAAGTTAAAATATTAATAATTACCTGGAGTAATTTAAAAGGGTTAAATCAAGAAACCAAGGTTTCTTGATTTAACTATCCCTTTTACTGAAAAGTTTGTCTATAAAGAATCAAGCCAAGGAAATGCTTGGGGTTCTGATCTATCATTAGAGGAGTCATTTTTCTGCCTGTTTTCTCCCAAGTAAATTCTTGAAGAAACATTTCCTCGAAGGAAAAGGAGAACTTATCTAGATCTAATACAACAGATAGGAAACCTTACCTTAGGAGCTCTAAGCTACTTGCATGTTGGATTCCAGCTCGGGGGGATCCAAATTAAAACCACGAACGGTTTCGGGTCATGCTTGGGAGGAACATGGTAGCTCCCAAGTGATTTGGTCATCAAAATCAGAGGTCAAATCTATCTTATATTGTTAATGTTGGTTATTTAAAAGTGTGTAGGTTCATCCATTAAAGGAGCTTCAGAAAATTATAGGTATGAGTTCTTAGTATGTCAAGTTCATTTCTAGTATAAATGTTGGCTGCTTTAGGTAAAGGTTCATTATATATTTTTAACCCCAGAAATGATGGTTTTGTCTATATCTCCTAGGGTTTACATTTCTTAAATTTTAACCCTATATTGTCTATTCTATTCACTAGATTAATTGCTAGATATACTAGGTAAATGATTTCAATAAATCTCCTAACCCTACGTGTTTGTTTTTCTAGTTAGAAGATGCTAGGGTTTGTATTACTTAAATATTACCCTTAGGATGTAAATGCTATCATATGTTGTATATTACCACGATTGTACCTTTAAGTTTGTTTCTGTATTTACTTAAATATCCAGATTATGTTTACTATAAACTAGGGTTTGATTTATAGTAACTAAGTAATCGTTCTCTAGGTTCTATTACTTTGCTGACATATTTCATTTGTTAGCAAAGGCTTATCTAAGTTTATTTCAAACTAGTTAAGAAGTAGGAATTCATATAATCCTATATAAATACTAGCTTCAAACTAAAGTACAATAAAAGAGCTATGATAGTATCCATCTAATTATGAACAACAGTAAGTAAACCAGAATACTAAATACGAATATCAGTATTTAGTAACAGAACTAGAATATAAATTAAATCAAAGAATAAATAAACGATTACGGTCTTTCAAGGTTTGTCTCGTTAACTATAAACTAATTAGAAAATCAATTCCAT
>LPNX010771930.1:557430-591073 GCA_001517045.1 Pseudotsuga menziesii | reverse complement strand
ATATATATATATGTTTATATAAAAGCAACCACAGTTCTATCTAATCCATCTTAAACAACCAATTTCATTTTTGTATAACCATTAAACAAAATTATCTAAATCATTAAACCCTACATATAATGAATGGAACAATACATCATACATAAAAATTGTGTCATGTATTAACTTATATCAAGATCAAATAACAAACCCAAATATTATAATGGGGATAGGAATCAAATCCTCTTGGAATACAAGCCGAACCCTTTTATAAATTAAAATACAATACATTACATTAACACCCGAATAGATTCAAACTCTAATGAGTTTTGTCTGCATTCAAATCAGTGGCGATGCTATACATAACATGTATGCGGGAAACAAATTATAAATTGCCACCATGCTGATAATAAGAACTGTGATTATTGTACAACACAGCCTCTACAAACATTTAGTACACATTATCCATTTATAGTCTAATCACATCGATGAAGGCCATCATGGGATTACAACCCCTATATTGTACAAAATACACAATATAAACAAAACCCATGAAACCATAACAGTAAATAACCAACAGATGCTACGCATAGAATTCACCCAAGTCATAACAATGGCAAACTAAAAATAGACAATGTGGTTTGTAATAACAAAACTACTTTGTTAGCGATTCACCTCTTAAACTATTAAGTGAAATATAAAGAGTAATGCCACATTGAAGCTATCATAGCCACGATGGGAAAGGATAAAGCCATTTACAATGTCGGATTACCCCACGTTGTCAATCTTTTCAAGCAATTTAAATAATCAACACACAGATCTTAAACGAAGGCGTATGCATGTGTTAAAACAACCTTAATAAACCATTAACGTAGCATAAAATCCACACACATAGTAAGCATAAAACCCACGGCCATTTCATTAAAACCCAGGGTATTACATTGCACATTATTTCCATCATTGTAGTCTGTCCATATAGTAACCATTAAAAGTCAAAACAAAGTTCAGAAAGGCATGCCAATGGGCTATGGCACTAGTGAAAGCAATTGTGCAATCCATGGCTCAAAACCCAAATCCATATATGATTTAGAAAACTAATTACATAGAGCCATGAGAAACGCGAGTTTGATCCACAACCAAAACCCACACCATTAAATTAAAATCCAAGTCTATGCATTTCAAATCCTGAAGGCGAATTCAAACCCCACGGAGAAACCCAACATCGAACCACTAAACACCATGCATATAGGATGAGAGACAACAAGCATAATTTTGTTTGCAAGGATTACCTTGCTTATCGCTTTCAATGATGGATCTAGAGCCACACTACTCATCATCCTTCGGCAACCTGCGACCAAAAAAATGAAGCTTCAATTAGAGGTAAGAAAATGATTGGAGCTTCAAAGTAAAATGAAATAGCAGGCAAGAAAACCCCCAAGGAAGGCTTACCTTCCTATTCGAAAGGTCACCTCCATTAACCTCTACGCAGATTTGAGTGAAACCCCAAATGAAAAATGAAATGCCCAAACCATCATGTGCCAAGACTAAGGGAAGGCTGCAACAAAAATCAAGGTGCAATAGTGGCACCCACTAGTTTTCACCACAAAATCTAAAACCCACAATGCTATAGTTTTGAAATGTCGATTTGGTAATGGTATCCTTTTCCATCCAATTGTTAAACCCCATCATGTAATCTGCAAACCATATGTTATATCGCCACCCTAAACATATCACAAAGTAATATATATTACAAAGTTTAATAAGTTGCAATTGCTAAGGTTTAGTGCATAGTACATGCTTGGTATGCGCTAACCATAAGTAAAGCCATAACATATGTGTTAAACATAACATGGAAACCTTAGGCTTAAAGTGATAAGTTAATACCATACAATTAAGCCGTAATCTTAGGCTTAGTGAACATGGCATATGTAATATGACATGTTAAATAATTTAAGCCTAAAAAAAATCAATGACCGGGTTCTGAAAGCCACGAACATAACCTGCAGTAAGAGGCACATAAGAAATATTTATAAGATTTAATAAAATACACATAGAAAAAAGTTAATACTAATATGTAAAACAATAAATTACAATTCCGTAACGAAGCATAAGTAATGTACAGGAAATTTAGCAGTTATAGCTAAATTGACGAGAATGGTATTTTACCTGGTTAAAATTATGAGTCGGTAAAGAATCAAAGTCAACCTGCAGTATGTTCTTTATGCTCAAGATAATTCATACTCTTTAAACAAGATCCTGTTTCCAAATATGAACTACATATGAAGTAAAATAGGTGCCTTAGTTTAGAGAACTAAGTAAGCCTACGAACAAGTAAACACTTTTACCTCTCAAATCGTTGTGGGAGAATGAGTCCTGCCACTTCACCCACTTTGTTTTCACAAACAATGTTAAGCTAGGAATTTATAATTAACAATGAGACTATTAAAAAAGGATGAAGCTTTTAATCTAGTGAAGACACATAAGCAACAAAAGTTTAAGCATAATACTAAGCTGTAAATAGCAGTATGATATCGTAAGTAAAATACATTAAAAATAATTTATGAAAGTAAAAGACAAAATGTAAGGACAGCTTACGAATAAATAATGGTACATGAAGTGTACGACATAATTCTGCAAGTGACTAATCTTCCATTAAGTTAGTTTTTACTAGGCTATAATTTTTTTTTTTTTCAATTTTTGGGGACATTGCACATTAACTCTAGGGATCATGGTATATGATGCCCAAAGAAAAATGTTAACAAGTATTATATTATTATGTACTTTATACATGGTATGTATAAAGAGTTAAATATATTTATAATATTAAGGATGAAAGAATGAAATAAAAGCTTCATCCATTATTATTTGTTATGTAAAGATAACAAATAGTCGAAAACCTAAAAAAAAATTCTAATTAGGAACTAGTAGAAAGTTCCTAAGTTAAAATATTAATAATTACCAAAAGTAATTGAAAAGGGTTAAATCAAGAAACCAAGGTTTCTTTATTTAACTGTCCCTTTAACTGGAAAGTATGTCTATAAACACTCAAGACAAGGAAAGGCTTTGGGTTCTTATCTATCATTGGAGGAGTTTGTTTTTTGCCTATTTTCTCACAAGTAATTCTTGGAGAACATTTTCCTGGAAGGAAAAAGGAGAACTGATCCAGATCTGATATACCAGATAGGAAACCCTACCTTAGGAGCTCTAAGCTACTTGCATGTTGGAGTCCAGCTCAGGGGGATCCCGATTTAAATGAGGAATAGTTTCAGGTCATGGTGGGGTGGAATGTGGTAGTTCCTAAGTGATTTGGTCATAAAAAAGGTCAGATCTGTCTTGAATTGTTAATGCTGGTTATTTGAGTGTGCAGGTTCATCCATTAACAGAGCTTCAATTTACAGGTATGAACCCTAGATTGTCTATTCTACTTTCCTAGAATAAATGCTAGCTATGTTAGGTAATGATTACTTTTCATTTCCTAACCCAATGTATATGTTTCTCTGTTTAAAACTGCTAGGGTTTGCATCTTAAAATATTAACCCTAGGTTTTAAGTGATTTCTTATACGAGGTTATCCAGGGTTTACTTTTTGGTTTATTTTTGCAAGTTCAATTTATTTGCTAGTGTTCATCAAGGGTTCTACACCCTAGTTTAAATCCTTTATTACTATGATTGATAAAACTAGTTTATGTACAAACTAGGTTATTTCAGACCTATTGTTATTGTTCATTTAATCTTTATATACTCTATTGAAATATTACATTTGCAAGTAGAGACATGCTGTATATTTAAAATAGATTAATCGTAGAAGTAAGTTGTGAGTACATATAAGTATAAACATAGAATCTAGATAACCTAAGGTACTATCTACAAATTGAACTACTATGTATATATATATATATATATATATATATATATATGTATGTATGTATGTATGTATGTATGTATGTATGTATGTATAGACATCAAACATAACCAAATCTGAAGGCTATCTATGATTATTCTACATTAAAATCTAAGATAAATAAACCATTAAAGACCTTTCAAGGTCTGCACCATAAATTATGAGCTAACTACAAAATCATTCCATTAAATACCATCATCATAAATAAATGAATATGAAGTATCGTGACCATTCTTTTGGTCCAATATTCACATCTCTGTTCACATCTAAATCCATAGTCCTAGTATTTAAAATAAATAACTTCATAATTACATACACAAGTATTTCAAAGGTCCCATCTAATAAAGCTCATAACCATTATTTATAAACTAACCAAGTAGAAATTTAAAACACATTACATAAATCTACAAATATTTCCATATAACGAATTAAACACCATATCACACAAAGAAAATGCTTTCAATCATAAACCATATCAAAATCTCTATACAGTTGCAAATAATTACAATGAGAACATGAATCGAATCCTGTGGGCATACAGGCCCAACTCACATCTATAAATTAAAAATACAAATTATTAATTTAACCACAAACATGATTCAAACCCTGTGTGTATTGTTACCAAATCCATGCTATACATACAATGTATGTGGGATATATTAATAAACTCAATAATATTACAATAACAAACCATTACGCTACAGCTAAGTCGTAAGACTTAGGCTCTACCTCTGCGCAGTAAGTCACGGCCTCTGCCAAATTAAATAAACACATAAGCTAATAAAATCAATGCAATAAAGCATGACGTAAGAGGTCATAAGACCCTCATGAATCCATACACAACATTATCCTAAGCCATTGCTTGTACATAATAAAATACACAGTTTATATAAACTACAAACAGACACTGTCAATGTTTTCCCCTACAACGATGAAGGCCATCGTGGGTTATACCCATGGCTCCTTCACAACCCACATTGTCATCTAAACCATTGAAATCATAAATGGTAATGCAACCATCTGAAGCTATGCACAACATCTACATAAGCTAAGCTATGACTTATAAAATTAAAAGACAAACGTATTACATAGCAAGGGATTAAAACAATACTCTAATCTATCACAACCATCATTGAAGGGCTCATGCCATACACGACATGGCCTCAATCCATGCATTGTCCAACCTCATAGCTAAGAAACAATTCCAGGTATACACAAAACCTCTGTGCAGGCGAATGCCTCTTACAAACCCTAGTTCTAATTAATTACAACCCATTAATAAAAACAAAGGAGGAAATCGTGTGCACAATATATTGTAATAAACATGGAAATTTCATAAATATAGTATATATCTATTTACACAGTCACCAATAAAGACCGAGAATGAAGCTTACACAGGTGTGCCAATGGCTATGGCACCATTGCAAGCAATGGTGAATCCCATGGATTAAAACCCCCAATCCATTTACAATTTACATGATCAAAAATTAAATACACACATCCTGTGAGAACACAAGTGTTCTCCACGGCCAAAACCCCACACTATTAATTTAAAAACCCAAGTTTTATACACATGCCTGAAGGAAAAAGGAGCTTTCGCAATACAAACCCCAACCAAGCAACAAGTCAAATACATTTTTTCCTATAGGGATGAGAGGTGGCAAGTGTAAGCTTGTTAACATGATTACCTCGCACCATAGGTTGTATCATTACAAAAACAATGAAGCTAGTTGAGCTATCTTTCTCTGTGCCAATCCAGGTACCTGCAACCACAAATAACAAAGAATGAGGAGCATAAACTGTTGAAACCACATAATAAGTTATCAAATGCTGAGAAGCCAATGTGTTGCCATACCTTCGATGCCTGGAGGTTGCCTCCATTTTCCCTGCATAGAGCCAAGACCAAACCCCAAACAACAAAGCGAAATGACAAGTCCATCATGAGCCAAACCATAATATTGGGCTACCACAAAAATCAAGGTGCATTAATGGCACCAACTTGTATCCAATATCAAAACCAAAACCGACTTTGCCATAGTTAATTTTTTTTGCAAAACATTGGTCTCCATTCCCATGCAAGGCTTAAACCCCAACGTATATGGTTCAATCATATGGTGTATTCGCCACCCCATATCATATCACAAGGTTTAATACATAGCAAGGTGATGTTTAGTGCATAGTCCATGCATGGTATGCACTAGTCCTAAGTCAATCCACAACGCATAAGTATTAAATGTAACATGTAAACCATAGGATTAATGCCTTAACATAATATGGTTTCCCTAAGATTAATGCTTCGTAAACATGGCATATGAAATATGCCATGTTAATATTTAAACTTTATAAAATATAAGGTCTAGTTTTTAAGCCAAGATCATAACCTGCAAGTAGAAAAGATAGGACATGTTAATATTTTTAATAAAATAAACATAGAGCGTAAATATATTAAGATGTAAAATGACGAAATATAAACCATAATGAAGTGTAAGTAGTAAAAGGGGAATTTAGCTGTGAATGATAAATTGACGAAATTAACACTTACCATGTTATGAATCAGGTCGGTAAGGAACCATAGCAACAAGTAGTAGATCTAGTAGGATTGAGATATTCAGTGCTCTTTGAATAAGACTCCATCACCAAGTACGATCTTCATATGAAATAAAAGAGGTTCCTTAGTTCGAAGAACTAAGTAAGTCTGCAAATAAGTAAACACCTTCAGCTCTCAGACCGTCATGGGAGAACGAGTCCCGCCACTCTGCGCACTTTGTTTCCACAAACAAAGTTAAGTTAGGAATTTTTAAATAACAAGTAAGAATATGCAAAAAGGATGAAGCATAAAATCAAGCAATGACACATATGCAGCAAATGTATAATATTAAGAATTAAGCAGTAAACAATATTACGACATCATAAGTAAAATACATTAATCATAAATGAAAGTAAAATGAAAGAATTTAAGAACAAATTACGAGTAAACAGAGGTACATGTAGTGTACGATATATTTCCGCAAGTCAATAATGTTCCGTATAGGTAGTTCTTACTAGCCTAATTTTTAATTTTTTTTAAATTTTTGGGGACATTACAACTTCCAATTCTTATTTTCCATGTGCTTCAGAGCTCATGTTAAACACAAAAATTTCATAGCTCATGTGCTCGAGAGATGCTGTTCAACAGAAACATCAAAACAATCATGTGTTTCAGAGCTCGCACTCGACACAAACATAAAATCACTCATGTGCTACAGAGCTCGTGCTCAACACAAAAATCAAATCACTCATGTGTTCCAGAGCTCATGCTCAACACAGAGTCTCATCAATCATGTGCTTCAGGGTCCACACCTAACAAATACAATCACATATATGCTAAATAAAACATATGCATTGGTTTACACCCAAAATATATAACAAATCATCATGCTAAAGTGTAGTGGGGTCTTACACCCATTACACAAAATATAAACAACAAAGAAACATTGTATGCAACGGGACTTATGGCCATTAGTGTTAGGTCCAAATTCGAGTTATTATAGTATTTCTTAATTCTTATTGCAAACATCAATGATGTCTGGCTCAAAGAAAGAAGGGTTTAGAGAGTAACTCAAATTATAATGATGTAACAATTTGTAAAAAAATCGTTTTGTTTTAGCTTAACTTGTACTTACCATAGATAAATACAAAGAAGAATTTTCAATTATGTGAAAAACCTTGATTTATTTATGAATCTAGTTATAACACTTTTCTCTACAAAGTATTTTTCAATTCTATGTTTGCAACTATAGTTGTGAAGATGTACAATAGGGTTTCTTATCCATTATAATTAAGGGATTCCATTGTGAACATAATCAATGAGTTTTGATGCAAATGCAACCTGGATAGGTTGGATACATATTAACATTCACAACGAAATCATAAACAATCACACAAGACATAAGAATTTTCCAAGAATGATGGATTTGAATCAAATGAAACAATATGTTTACATATGACATTACAATGATATTTTAAACTTGAATCAGTTGGAATGACCATTGACCGTTTCACACTCATCTCTCAGTATTAATGTCGAGATCTGCACACTCCATTGTTCAGAAGAAAAATATCCTTGTTCTCTGAACATTAATTGGTATTTATAGAAACTCTTTTACTCTTAGTCCTTCGATTATCCTTCTAGAAGTGTCACATTCCATTAAATACTTGACATCGCACCTCTTAGCATATTTCTTCGTCTATCCTTCTACAACAATCACCATAACTGCTCACAATCTGTTCCACCTACTCCTGTGGATCTCAGCCTCATGATCACGATTAAACAGTCGGTTTTAACATACCCATCATTGTCATCTATAGACACAACTTCCTTTCTCCCTCTAGTCGGCATCATCCTTGACCCTTCATTTAACTTTTGTAGTCCTATTGTCTGTCGTCGAGCGGTCCTGGTTGGTTTCCTTGTGAATGAAATCCATGTCACCTCTTCTAGGTATTTCTTCTTCTATTGAACCAAATTTTCCTTCCTTTTTTGACTCCGAGTCTTCACAACTTATGGCTTGTTAAGTAATTCTATTACCTGTTTCATCGCCTAAACTAACCTCTGTTTCAACAAGGAATCTATCTCTTTATCCTCGCTTGTCTACCTTTCTTCAAACTTATACATGTTGAAAACATTGAAAGTTCCCAAGAAACCCATACCTTGAGGAAATTCTAACACATATCGATTGTTCAAAATTTTCATAAGGATTCTGGATGGACCAATCTTGATTAGCCTCTACTTATTGTATACTCCTTTGGGAAAAAACATTTCCTTCCTGAAGTCTATATGCACTAAGTTTCCTTGTGAAAATGAATGCAATTTCCTCTTCCTATCGGCCCTCAATTTGTAGGATACATTGCTCTTCTCAAGATATTGCTTCACCTTGTTGTGCACTTCCTTATATGGTTAGAAAATGATTACGCATCTGCAATTTTCTTCTCCAATGGAATGTCGACCAAGTCAGCCACTCCATGTGTAATTCTAACTTGCATAATATGGAATGGACTCATTTTCGTCGATCGATTCATTAAATTGTTATATGTGAATTATGTCTATACCAACTCATTTTTCCATTTCTTTAATTGATAAAAAATTAGGAACCTCAAAAAACTTCCTAATATCTTGTTCGTGAATTCAGTCTATCCACGAGTCTTAGGATTATTTGTAGAACTGAACTATGTTAGGATTATTAATCCTCCCTTCACCAAACCGTCTATTAGATTAATTTATCCTAACTTAGGAGTTTTAATTAATTAATTAAGTCCACTAGTACCATTGGGTCCACATGGCCAAATGGGGCCACATGTACCAATTAATAGAGTGTAAGGAAAACTACTAGAGGCTATATTCAACTTACTTCACTTGCATGTCTCCTAGGCCAATCCCTACATTTTAGGAGCCACTGGGAGACCTGACACCAACCTACTTCAATCAGTTGGAGTTGGAACTAGTTAATCTTATTTAATTTCTAGTTACATTCATTTAGATCACAATCAGTTTAGTTAGCACTAGTTATGCATGGATGCAAGTGGATTAGGTTCCTTTGCTCACCTACCACTTCAGTTAGACTAAGTTAATTGTTTATTACTCATTGTGTGAGTTGTTTAGACATCCAGAGTTATCTATTTGGACTCTGATATTTATTGAGACATCCTGAGTTGGATAGTCAGATAGGTATAGTCACATCTAGTTGGTTGATTCAAATTCCTCCCTAATGGATTCGAATTCTTCCTTTATGTAAAATATTCTAACACCATATTTAATTAATGACAATGATTCTATAATTATTTGAGCTATACTCATCTATTTTGTGTGGCATTTAATTTGTTCAATGTATATCTTCATTCTCATTTTACTGCAATATTAATTATGAACTAATTGCTTGAATATCTAAAGGGAAGAACAATTTTAACAGGGTATCAGAGCCATCTTAGGCAGGCATTAGAGGAAATTTTGACTCAAAATGGGCCTTTTAACTCTAATTCAAATTCCATGCCATCATGTGTTACCCAATGAAATTTATTTAAATTTTAAATACCGTATAGGTCTTAAACAATTTTTTAATATATAGTTGGGAATAGTTATCATAAAAAAACTACTTTTTTGTTCGTATTTTCGACATATCTCCCTGTGTTTTTACTCAAATTTCGATCGGGAGAGTTCGTTGGATGCGAAATTTAATTCACCGTCACCTTTTTTAGGTATTTATTGTTTTTTGGGTAGTGAGGTCCATCAAAAGTATGCCAAGTGGGTACTCATTGGATGCAAAGTTTAATTCTGCATCCAACAAGCTCTCCCGATCAAAATTTGAGTAAAAAAATAGGGAGATATCTCGAAAATACAAACAAAAAGTAGTTTTTTCTTTTCTTCCTCCAAAATTTATAAATATTATTTTATTATTTTAACTATTATTTTATTAATTTTCCTTAGGAGAACCATTTTGAGTTGGAATTTGCTCTAATGCTTCATGTTTGTTTGTCTCCATTGGACACCAAAAGCAACTGGGTTTCCACAGAAGTCCCGAGTAGTGATTTAATTCCTTTGAATTTATTTAGAGTGGCAGTGCAGGCATGATGGACCCTAATAAATTGTTCATGTCAAGAGGAAAAGCATGATTCTAACATAGTTCGAATGTTTTAGTGTTTTGCAGTGAAAATTTACAGGTGCTACGTAGCTAGTGTGAAAACTTGTGTTTTTATAGCAAGGGAATTATGGATTCTCTATCTTCGAGTCCTTGGATCCTTACACCCTTCAATTATATTATTTGGAGGGAAGATATGTAGCTGGCCTTGGGTAAGCTTGGATACTATAGGATAATACTTGGAAGGGAGGTTGAGCCCCATCAGCGAGTTGAGAAGAAAACGTTTCTGAATTGCTTAGATAAATTTTGCGGTTATCTATGCACTCATATATCTAGAGATATCCTATTCCACCTTGAAGGTTTGAGGACACCTAGAGAATCCTGGGAGAAGCTTGAAGGCTTGTTTGGAAAGCAAGATGATATTTGGGGGCACCTCGTGGAGAATGATCCAGCAGCCTTACATCCCAACAATTTTGAAACAATAGATAAATTCTTCACTAAATTTGAGTCTCTTGCACTCCAATGTAGACAGTACGGAATAGAAAGAAAGGATGAGAAAAATGTTCTCTCTATTCTCAGCAAACTCAGTCGAGAGTATTCATTATTTGTCTCAATATTCCATTCAAAAAGGGATTCCTTTTTGGATTGGAAAAATCCTTCAGTTGATTCCTTTTTCCAGTCCTTAATCAAGGAGAAAGAGAAGTTGATTTGAATGGGATTCATCAAGACTCCAAAGATCAAGCTCTCCTAGTGACAGAATCTTCCAAAGCGCAAGACAAAGGGAAATCAAAGAAGGAGAAGAACAAAAGAGATTATTCAAAGGCTAAAAAGAATCATAAGACTTTGAAAGGAGCCTCTGGCTCTAAGAAAAATAAGAAGTTTGAAAAAAAGATGTGTCCCTATTCTATGAGAGGATTTCACCTTGAAAAATCATGTATGAAGAAGTGAGTATATCAGCTGACTGCTCTCCTCGAACATAATAACATTGCTCTCCCACCAAGATCTAAGAAGTCTAATGATGGACATGAAAGATGCCATGCTTTGAAAGCTGGCATACCTTAGTCAATAACTGAGGTGATTGATTCTAGAGCATCCAACAACATGGTTTCCACCAATTATTTCTTCTCCACTCTCAACATCAAAAAAGGGCTCACTATTCACATGGGAGATGATTCCCAAATTCCAGTAGTAGGATGAGTAACTTTCAAAGTCTAGCATGGTGTGTTCAAAGATGTACTGTATGTGCCTTCTCTTGTGGCTAATCTGTTGTTTGTATACCAGATGACTCACACTCACTCACCAAAGCAAGTGTTGTTTGGACCTGACTTAGTAGAGATGATAAAAATCTCAACCGAGGAGATTGTAGTGAAAGGAATTGATGATCATGCTTCCAAGGAAATAATTTTCTCTCACATCATGCCATTCATATTTCCATCATCACCATAGCTTCCATTAGAAGCAGATGAAGGTATAAACATTCGTTCACCTCCTATTGCATATGCATTTCTATTTCCTGACATTTGAGATTCAAACTCACAAGAGGAGGGACACCAGCATGATCCAGACATTGAGCTTGCACCTCGAAGGGAACTAGATCCAAATCCATCATCTACTTCATTTCAACAGCCTAAATGGGTACAAAAGCTCATAGAAGTAGCTGGAAATGGTGCTGGGGATCCAGATGACAAGAGAAGAATGAGGTCCCAGTATCAAAAGGAGAGTGTTGCACTGTCTCACACAGATCCACTTCTTTGTGAGAGGTGTTTTATGATGATGTTTTCTTAGTTTTAAGAATGAGGAAATAATTGTATGGACTCAAACAATCCCCAAGGGAATGGTACTCCAAGATGGATGCCTTCCTCATATATAAGAATTTTGAAAGGTGAAAATGAGATTGCAATGTTTACATGAAGAAGCAGGAGGGGTTCTTGCTTCTAGTGGTATTATATGTTGATGACTTGCTCATTACTAGCAGCTCTATTACTGGATTACGTCGCATGAATTATTCTCTAAACAAAGTATTCGCTATGACTAACTTAGGACTATTAAGATGGTTCATTGGTCTTGAAGTAAGTCAAAATAATTCGAGAATCATGATCTCACAGTCCAGGTATTCATCAAACATGTTTAAGAGATTCAACATGGAGGATTGGAAGGAAACCCCCTGTCCCTTTCTATTAGGAATCGGGCTTGAATAAAGTGGTTCCACACCCTTGGTAGATAACACTCTCTCAAGAAAGATCATTGCAAGTATTTTGTATCTCGCTCATTTGAGACTAGACATATCCTATGTTGTGAGTGTTACTTCCAGGTACATGCAGGAACCACATGAGATTCACTGGAAGGAAACAAAGAGGATCTTTCACTATGTGTAGGGTACTATATATTATGGGATCCATTATGCATTCAGAGCACAACTTGATCTCATAGGGTTTACAGACTCAGAATATGCATGAGATGGACTTGACAGGAAATCCACCTCAAGTTTTGTATTCATGATTGGATCTGGGCCAATTTGTTGGTCCCGCAAGAAGAAAGAAAAACTTGCACTCTCTTCAGCAGAACCAGAGTATCGAGGAGATGTGTATGCAAATATTCAGGAAGTATGGATGAATGGCATCTTGATAGATTTTGGGATTCAGAATTAATTTATAATGGATATTTATTGTGATAACCAGCATATAATCAAAATTTCCAGTGATCATGTTCAAAAGCAGAGGATAAAGAACATAGAGGTTGACCTACACTACATTCGAGAACTAGTACATGACAGAATGATCACACTGCACTACTGTCCTACATAGGATCAGATTGCAGAAATTTCAACAAAGTTTTTTTTATAGAAAAGAGATTTGTCCTTCTGAGGTCTCTTTTAGGAATTAAGGCTTGATTCTCAATTTCTATCTTTGCTTATTTCGAGGGGGGGGGGGGCATTCCCATGAAGTTTTCCCTTATTTGCTTAGTTGTATTAAGCAACATTGTGTCTTTTAGATTGTATATGGGTGACTTATGGCCTTGTCTCTAGGGCCCACAGTTGTCCAAGTTAGGATTCAAAGGGGGTATTAGTATTATTAATCCTCCCTTAACCAAACTCTCTATTAGATTAATTTATCCTAGCTTAGGAGTTTTACTAAATCAATTAAGTCCACTAGTACCAATGGGTCCACATGGCCTAATGGGACCACATGTACCAGTTACTAGAGTATGGGGAACACTGCTACTTACTATATTCCACTAATTGCACTTGCATGCATCAAATTAGGTGCCTCCTAGTCCAATCCCTACATTTTAGGATCCATTAGGAGTCTTGACACCAACCTCCTTCAGTCAATTGGAGTTGGAACTAGTTTACATTAGTTAGTTTCCAGTTACATTCAGTTAGATGATAATCAGTTTAGTCAACGCTAGTTATGCATGGTTGCATGTGGATTAGGAATCTTTTCTCACCTACCACTTCAATTAGACTGAGTTAATTATTTATTACTCATTGTGTGAGTTCTTTAGACATATGGAGTTAGCTATTTGGACTCCGATATTGATTGAGACATCCTGAGTTAGCTATTCAGTTAGGTATAGTCACATCCAATTGGTAGATTTGATTTCCTCACTAATGGATTCAAATTCTTCCTTTATGTAAACTATTGTAAAACTGGATTTTATTATTGAAAATGATACTATAATTATCTGAGCTATACTCATCTATTTCCTGTGTAGTTTGATTTGTTTAGTGTGCATCTTTGTTATTTTTTTACTACAATAATAATTCTGAACTAAGTGCTTCAGGATCTAAGTGGCACAACAATTTTAACAAAATACAATTTTTTGACAACCTTCTTCCACAACGTTCTCCAAAAATGACCCATGAACATGGTATCTCTGTCTCAAGTGATGATCTTTGGGCCCATGTAATCTCACAACCTATTTTGAAAAATAGAAAAAAAAATACCAGTTTTATCACTTGTCTTATGACATGGAATAAAGTGTATCAACTTAGAAAATATATCAACTACCATAAATACAGAGTTGTTTCCTTGGTGTTTCTTCAACAATACTAGCAGAAAATCCATGTTGATATCTTTTGATGAGACAATCAGCATTGTTAATGGTGCATATAGTCGTGTATTTTGGATTCTCCCTTTGGAAAGATAACACACTTGAAACTATCGAATCGACTTATTTACATCCATCATCAATCCTGGCTAGTAATACTTCTACTTGACTAATGTCTTGGTATTTTCAATGCCAAAGTGTCGTCATAGTCCTCAACTGTGCAATTCAATTATCATATTCTCCCTCACTGATCCTGTTGGGATGCATAATAAATGACCTATTAACAAGTATGCTTCTTGGATGAAGTAATCAAATTATGGAGTTTTGTTGACACTCCATGTTTCCTTCTCTTCCTTCTAAGAATCACTGAAATCATGGTCAAATTCATAGTTAACCTTCATTAACTCTAACCTGATTGACTTCGCAGTACTCATCCCGAACAACATGACTGTTTGACTTATTGCATCACCTACCTTATTAGAATTCTTTGACTTGTGCTTCAAAAAAACATTGTAAGATTGTAAGAAATCAAACCGCCTCATGTGCCTCTTGCTAAGCTTTGTTTGAATGTTCAATACATCAAATCTTCATGGTTGGTGAATAATACGAATTCTTTTCACGGTAAATAGTACCTCCACCTCTTCAATGCTTAGACAATGGAATAAAGTTCTTTGTCATAGACTAAATATTTCTTTTTGGAATCATCAAATTTATCATTGAAGAACATAATTGGTTAGCCTTCTTGGCTCAACACATCTCTAATTGTTAACCCATTTGCATCACAATTGACTTGGAAAACTTTGTTGAAGTTTGGAAGACATAAAAGTGTCCTCTTCATCACCTTTTTATTTAGTTTCTCAAAATCTCATCAAGTTTCCTCCGTCCAATAGAATTCACCATTCCTCATGCACATTGTCAAAGGTTCACATATCCAACGAAAATATCATATGAATTTCTGGTAAAAACTAGAAAATCCATGGAAACTCCTCACCTAAATGGAACTCATTGGTTTCGACCATACTAAGATCATTCTTACCTTCTATGGATCGATATTCATCCCTTGTGTGGAAATGATGAATCCCATGTATACAAATTTCTTCTACATGAAGGAACATTTCTACAAATTCATTAGTAGCCTCTCTTGGCCTAGCCTTTGCACGACTTGTCAAAGATGTGAAAAGTTCTTTTCTCATGTGTTACTAAAAATCAATATGTTGTCGAGATAAACAATGAAAAATTTCCCTAGAAACAACTTAAACACTTTGTTCATCGCCCTCATGAACGTGCATGGCGCATTGGTTCGTCCAAGTGGCATAACCAACCACTAATACAGTCGTTCCTTTGTCTTGAGGGTTGTATTGGACTCATCACCATCCCTAATCTAAATCTTGTGGTATCCACTCTTTATGTTGATCTTGGTGAAGTATGTTTCTCAACTCAAACATTCAATCAAGTCATCCATCCTTTGTAATGGAAACCTGTAATTGATCATGATTCTATTGATGGCCCTTGAATCAATGCACATCCTACATTATCCTCCTTTATTGGGTGGTCATAAAATTGGTACTCCACACAGAATCAGGATTTCTCTTCTCAATCCTATCTCCAACAACTCTTATACTTATTAGTTTAACATAGCATTCTTCGTTGGCATCATGATATGAGACACCTTGTTTGGAAAAATCGATCTTGGAATCAAGTTGATCTAATGGGATATACTTCTTGTCGACGAGAATCCAATCACTATCTCATCAACAATTATTCCCTTAAATTTTGACAACAATTCTCTGGCATCCATGAGGACATATTCAGTCAATGTGTCAACGCGAAGGCCCTTTAGGAATGACTGTGAAGTAGTATTGTTACTTATCTTCGTCCTTTAGAAACTATTTTGTTGAACATATCAACACTTTTTTTTCTAGTAGCCACTTTCCCTCCTTGGTAGGTATGCTCCTTGACCAAGGGAATCATTTGAAAGATCATTCCATATTTCTGGACTATAATTGTTCTCTTGTGACTGTCATACACGGTTCTCTAGTCGTACTCCCTAGTGGTCCCAACAACAAGTCACATGCATCCATCAAAATCATGTTGCATAGAAAATTTTCGTTTAACCCATTGATCATGAAATTTATCAAGAAATGTTGTGTCACCATAACATGGCGACTCTTCTACAATCATGGCACTCTATAGAAATTAAGGTGCGGTGGACACTTCACTCCCATCTTGTCGGTCACCTCCATCGAAACAATATTGTATGGGTTTCCTCCATCAATGATGATCATGCAACATTTGTCATGAATAATCACCTTTGTCCGAAAAATGGACCTTCCTCTCCATCGAATCCCTTTCTTGATATCGCATTGATAGCAACAATATTCTTTGGGTCATCGGGTTTTGGCTGCCTTCCGGCCTGACTTCATCATATTTTCCCTTCACAATCGGACCAACCTCGTCACCTACAGCCATAATTTTGTCGTATTGTTGACTTGTGGTTTGCATGTTTTATGGGAATTTGTACACCTTGTGTCACAACTCTTGATAGTTGTAACAACTGATCTTGGGTTGGTATGTGTGTCTTCCTGCAAAATCCCCTCTATGAATATTATTTCCTCGACCTCTGGATTTCTCACCTATACATCAGTATTGAGCAACCTTATCTCTCATGGTGCTATCTTCTCATTACTTTTCACAGCATTCTTCTTTCCTCATTGACTGGTCTAACCACTAGTGGCGAAAAAATTATCACTTTGAGGAGTCTAATTTTCTCTCCTTGTCGAAGTCTTTCTATACAGTTTCTCCTATGACTTCAAATCTAGACGATACGCTTCTACGACTGTCCTAAAATTTGATAAGATGAATTCATCCCAAATGCAATACTTGAGTCCATTGACATACCTTGCAACTGCCTCCTCCGCATTGTTGCTATTCTTTGACCTAATCGATGGTCAATATGATTCCTTTGTGAATTCATTCATTGTCATCTCTTTCTAGGTTTTGAAAGTTCCTTCATAGCTAAATCATGTAGATGGTCGGAAGGAGCTTGTCCTTCAACTTGGAAGCTATTTTGTTCCAAGTATTCACTTTATGTTATCCCTTCTTCATTATATTAGCTTGCGCATTGTCCTACCACAATGAGGCATGACCTTTCTGCTTTAGACAGACAACTTTTACCTTTTTGCAATATTCTATCTTTTGCAATATTCTATCTTCTGTTTATAAGAAAATATATCTATTTCTATGATCATATTTATTAGATCTTCAGGATTCATACTCCAAGAGTAGGTAGGCATGTCCATATTATCCTTACCCCTAATTTTCGACAATACTTTCAATAGTTTTCCTTTTGGGTCTTATTCATCTTCTTCATCTGACGCATTTTCTTCATCCTCAATTTATTCATTACTATGGTCGAGGCTTTCAAGAACATATCGTCTGAATTTCACCTTTTTCGTGGATGCTAAGTCATTCTTCAACATCATCATCATTTAGATGTAGTCTTTAAATGTTTCATGGTCAATTGTGACCTGTGTGCCTCTGCATAGTCTTCTTCCACGAACATTGATGCCTCTGTGAGCCATCGTTTCCCTCACACGACTAAATCACCACTCCAAACAAATCTACCCAAGCATAGATGGAGTTTATTTCCACGTCCAATTGCAACGGGACCCTTTACACATGATAACTTCCTACTGTGATACCAACTAACACAGACACATCATGGATAAGTTTTTTGTAGATCAATGTACACAATGAAAGCATAAACAATCAAACAACACATCAGAGCTTTCTAAGAATTATGGATTCTAATTAAATGAAACAAACTATTTACAAAGGTATTTACAATGTGAGTTTAATCTCGGATTAGTTCAAATGAACATTGACCCTTTTATACACAGCTCTCAAGATTAATGTTGAGAGTTCCATAATCCAGTGTTCAAAAGAAAAAATATTTTTTTCTCTGAACATCAAATCGTATTTATAGCTATTGTTTTATTGTTATTCATTGATCTCTCCTTCCATAATTTTTACATACTCCTAGGCACCAAGAAGCTCCATTAAATACTTCACGTGACTCCTCTCAACAGTTTTTTCCATCTTTCCTTCGACAATTATTGTGACTAACTCTAATCTCTTGTTGACCTTTTTCCCATAGAAATCAAGGTCATCGACTGTTTTTCGAGTATTCACGTCGTTTATTTCAGATGATTTGTATTGCGACCTGATTCCCCTACACCATTTTTCCTCTCAACTTATCCTGCATTTCTATGGAATTCCACCTTCAAGTAAAGATGTATGCTAAGTTAAACATTGTCAAATTCTATATCTTAGTACAATGTTTATAGATTCAATGGATGTAAGAAGCAAAGCTGCATACCTGGGAACATTATAATCTCTAGCTTGCCATCTCCATTGTGTGTATATTGAATCTAGCTGCAAATTCCCTTTCCAATCACACTTATCCTTCATTGAACCTCGTGATAAAGAGGATATGATTCACCACAAACCCATTTGGGATATAAATGGGACAATGAATGGAGCATGTGAAAGTTAGACCATCAAAGCTATGTGTCGGTATCGGTGGACAATATGAATGACTATAGAAATATTCATCGGCCAAACTCCTGAAAGTACTTTCCTCGACAACAAAATTACCAAATCCGTGAATAACCTCCAATAATTGAAACAACACAATATGGCACCATAAAAGAATCTGTAGATATCTTTATAGTTCAAGGGGAATTGACATAGATTCTTGATAGCTTAAGGGAAAAACACTAAAGTAAGACATAAACCTAATATTTATCATCATATAAAATTTAAAAGCGTGAATGCTATTGTTTAACCTAAATCTTTGTACCGTGGACAAAAACATAATTCTAGCATCTGCATTCTTGCACACAAATAAAAGATATTGATATCTATATTCTATTGTCGAAATGACAATTCTAGCATATGGATTCTTCCATTCGCATTCTCGGATGTGTATTATATTGTTAAAAAAAATTCCAAATTCTATCATTTGCATTTTGGCATCTATTTTTATAACAAAATCAGATATGTGGCTACCTAAAAAATAGAATTCTAGCACCAACATTCTATTGTTAGGTTTCAATTGGACAAAAATTGTTCACCCAAGCTGGAATAGCATTCACATGTTACATGGACAAAAAAATACATATTGTTCGTAGTGGAATCGATAGAGGGGAATGTAGCCATGGGAGTGGATTGTTACACTTGTTATGGTTGAGTGGTTGTTAAGAAGTGTAAAGTGGCTTATTTTTCATTAATCACAATATTTTCTCATTCTCATGGTTGAAATCTAAAATGGTTATGATTTCCCCAATTACAGTAAATATTCCTAATTTACCCTTCACGGTTGAAAACTAAAATAGATATGAGTGGATATGGAGGGAAATATTAGGTTAATGCCAACATGTAACCCACCTAGAACTGAAAAATAAATATTTTTATTTATTTGAGGAAATATTATGTTAAAAATTATTGTAAGCTTTTATGACCAAGCTCGTCAAGGAAGACCGTAATTGAATATTTATTTATTTAAATAATTAAATTAAGAGACACCTATCCAAAGAAGAAGACTGTTGAAAGAGTGTTCACTCACCCACTAGGAGGAATGAGCAACTAGAGAAGACAAAATGACAAGTGGAAGCACTAGCATTTCACTTTCTAATTGTTGCAGGAAGCAAACTCCCTAAAATTTTGCTCATATCCCCTAAGAGGAGGAACTGGAAAGGTGGCTCATTTAATTTCAAAACTTACCCAAAGACCTAGGAAATATTATAAATACCATGGAATTGAGCATGAGGCTCACTACATTCTATTCCAAGTGAATGAACCTTGTGGCTTTTGCAAACTGGGAAGTCATACACACAAGGAATTGACTGAGGGGATGGCTAAAGTGAAATTGTTGAGTTAACTCTTCTATTGAGTGCTAAGTTGCAGAGAGTTTTGTGTGTGCTATTACACAACATCTTCATCCTAGCGGTTCAGTGAATAGGCTTAGGGGTCCTAAATCAAGTGATCTTGGCTGATTTCAAGAGATGGTTGGGAGGAACGTTCTCTTTTGGGTATTTGTCCCCCTTCTGCAAATTTATCCATTTTCGAAGTTGTTTAATTTTATTTGTATTTTTCATTGTACAAATGTATCTAAAAGTTTATAAATGTTGATGGATTCTAGGAACTAGTGACTTATTTTAATCTAGGATAAGTTAAAAGGATCGTATTTTTGTATTATTGTTATAAGGAAGTATGCCTAAGATTTCTATAGAGATTAATGGTAACTATATTATAATAAAACAGTTTTATAAAATAAATTTAGTAGATACTTTCCTATGAGGTTATAATCATTTTTTCTCACTTCATTGTTCTATTGGTCTTTAAGTTTAGTCATTTCAGTCATAATTTTTAAGATAACTATTGTTAAACCATGCATTCTCTTGATACAATTTTCTTTGAAGATACTTGGAAATAATATTAACTTGCTAATTTGACAACCTAAGTTTGAAACCCTCAATACAAAATCATTTATCACTTAGTATTAACATTATCACTTAGATAGGTATGTTATATACATATATTTTTCTTTTCTAGTATTTTGTCCCTTAGAGAAAGCTGAATTTTTTGAGCTACAGAAAGTCTTCCATTAAAGACGAAAGGCTTAACAAGTATACATAAGTTAAAAACTATGGTTTTAGATAATCTAATAAAACCTTTATAAGAACTGACTTATTATCAAGTATATGTTTTATATACTTAATAAAACCTATTTTTTCCAAGTTTGTACCTTGCCAACAAAGATAAGCATAACTCTTTTTTCACAAGCTATTTAAGTAACATAGATTCATTTTATTCAAATCGTTATTATAATAAGTACATTTTAGGAAATGATAAAACTGTGTAGAATATAAATATTTATAGTATTTAAAATACTTTTCATATAAATATTTATCGTTTAAATTTTAATTTAAGAAACAACATAGGTAAAGGGTTCAAACCTTGTAACCCCTCGAAGTCGAACGACATTTATACCATGACTAGAGTTTAAAAAAAATATCAATATTGAATTTAAATCAAAACAAAATCAATATTATATACTCTAAATCCTTATCGCTCAATCCATATTACATCTATAGTAGATATAAATAGCAATCAATTTTTCAAATCTATGACAGACCTAACAACGCTTTGGCCTCACGGTCCAAAACCCCAACTACAAATGACAAGTAAATTAAAAATTAAAAATCAGTAATAATTAACCAGGTTATCGGATCAAATCCTGCCGAGGCTATTCAACTAAATCAAACCGAGGAGAAAATACTATTATTCTTTTTAACCATTAAA
This sequence comes from Pseudotsuga menziesii, assembly GCA_001517045.1. Lineage (NCBI taxonomy): Eukaryota > Viridiplantae > Streptophyta > Pinopsida > Pinales > Pinaceae > Pseudotsuga > Pseudotsuga menziesii. The sequence continues at coordinate 569,171 of LPNX010771930.1, read as the reverse complement.
ATATTGGAACAGGAGTTGAAAATCAACAATCCATCTACTATCAACGCAAATGCTTTACTACGCTACATAAAATCATCTCACTAGTTTTCTTGACAAAGCATCATTGTTTGAAAACAAAAACAAAAACATAATATATTAAACAAAGAAATGGCCTCACGGCCTTGACCGTACAAATATTAACTGCTGAAATAACCAGGAGTGTTGCAGGCTACAATCGACCTTCCAAGCGTTAAGGAGATTTAAACAAAAATACGGAGTTAAAATAAAAATGACATCTAGAATAAAGGTCTTCACATTTTACAAGTTCATGATTTAAAAATACTAAGTAATTGAACAACAAACTTTTATGGGAGTTTTGTATAAAAACTAAACATTTACAAAATTTTAGAGCAACAAGAAAAATCTATCTGAAACCCCAACGAAACTATACCATTCCACCAAATTCTACAAGTTTTCATTCTAACAAAATAAACAAGTAATTATTCCATTGAATTCCCCTTAGATTCCACAGTCAAGGGAGACCCTTTTCATAAACAACTGAAGGTTCTGTAGGCAAAACCATGAGGGTTTACCATTTCAATGGAAGAACAGGTAAAAAATTGATTCTAATTCCGGAGATTGTAGACCTGGCCACACCATGTACATAAGAGACAAACCAAGGGAGTCACAAGAGCAAGGAATGGAGGTTACAGATCTTACCAGAACACGTGCTAGCTACTAAGACGGGTTCATGCAACAATGTCAACCGAAGCCTCCTACATTGCAAGCAACGCGGCGTTATTTTCTTAATCATTATATTCAAGGGAAACCCACAAGGAGGTATAACTTCAATGAGAGGGACTTGACTTCATTGTCGAGGACGTAACATTAACTGCACAAAATCTTAGTGCGGAACCCTCCACAAATTTTGCAGAGTGCAGGTGAGCGAGCGAAGTTATTTCCAACAGAATGGTGCTACTATGAGTTCGAGAGTAAGGGCAAGGGAAAAGGCCTAGAAGCCGAGAGATCATCTCTCCCTCTATCCTCTTCACCACAGAGCCAAAAACGTAGCAACAAGACCTGGAACAAAAATTAACGGACATCAAAACCCCTATGGTTTTCGAAGTACTAACATTCTTTCCATTTCAAGAAGTTAATGCCATGACGTGGCTTGGCACCATACCCCTTTTAATAAAAATGTCAACCCATTTTCCTATAGTCTCAAAATTTTAGTGCGGAACCCTCCAAAAATTTTACACAGTGCACGATAGCGAGCCAAGTAATTTCCAACATAATGGTGCTATTACGAAATCGAGAGTAAGGGAAAGGACGAAGGCTTGGAAGACGAGAGATCGTTTCTCCCTCTACCCCCTTCACCGCAGAGCCAAAAACGTAGCAACAATACCTGGAACGAAAATTAAGGGACATCAAAACCCCTATGGTTTTTGAAGTACTAACATGCTTTCCATCTCGACAAATTAATGCTATCACGTGGCCTGGCAGCGTACCTATTTGAATAAAAATGCAACCCATTTTCCTATAGTCTCAAAACTGTCGAGTTTCATCATAGGTTTTAGTGTCTTATGCTTGTTTCTATTTTTGCATAAACCAAGCGCTTGGGTTCCTTTGACTTAGGATAATGTATGTGCTTTTTTGTTTAGCCCTTTGATACCCTTAGCGGGCTCATAGTGTGTTAAAAAAAGTAGGCCAACTCAAAACTTCATCACGTACAAGAAGTTTTTCTTTAGCCCGAGAGCTAAGTAAGACATGGAAGCCATCCTCCTAACTTGACCATAAGGTTAGCAAGTAAATCTAGAACATAACCAACAAGCACAAACACTTTAATTGACAAAAATTAAAAGTTGAAAAACCTTTATAACTTGACGATAGGTAAAGTAGTGTCATCATAACAATAATCCATATCATAATGTTATCACAAAGATTCACTATGTTCAAAGGTAAAAGGAAAATACACTTTTTAAGGATCGTATGAGTTTAATTATCTTTTATATGTGCAGTTAGACCTAGGTCACATTACGTCCTAAGTGTGTCCTTTATGTTAAGTGTAAATTGAAACACTATATGGATTACTTTATCCTTTAAAATTACATATAGATCTATAGTCATTTTTTTTTACAAAATTTGGGGATGTTACATGTGGTATTCGAGAGAGTTTCCAAACAATAGGCCTGATTGGATCACTCGCATGCAGAACAGGAAACCAAATATAGTGATCAAGTTTTAAAACTATTTCTATACATAAATATAAAATTGTATTTTGTAGGAAATAGAAGAGTTGAAGCATCTGCTGAAGATGGATTCCATCACAATAAACCAGATGACATTTATCTGGAATTAAATAATCAACCCTTAGAGCTACTTAAAACAATCAAATATTTAAAAGTTGAATTACAAACAGTAAAAGAAGATAACGAAATAATTTTGAGAGCTCGGGAGGAACTAAATAAGATATTACTAGACAAAATACACAACGAAGGAAAAGATAAAAGAAAGGAGTATGAAACTGACTCTGGAACCGTATCATACAAATGCAAGGGTAAGAAATAAGTTTTTTTATATAGTGAAAGTAAATACTCTTTAGGATTTAAAGTAAGGTCGCACAAAGAAAAGTTGTAATATCCCAAATTTTGACATAACACTTATGGGCATAATCCCCATTGCTTATGATGATGACTTTGATGTTTACTTTGTATATTGGGCCTAAGACACCACTGACATGATCATGATGATTTGTTTGATATATTGGGCAGAAGACAATTGCATATGTTATATATATATAGGATTTTATGTGTTGGGCGTCGACCTTGAAGCACATAATTGATGAGATGTTTTGTGTTGAGCGAGGAGCTCTAGAGCACATGGGTATTTTATGTTGGTGTTGAGCGAGAAGCTCTGGAGCACATGAGTAATTATATTTGTGTTGAGCGAGAATCTCTGCAGCACATGAGTTATGAAATATTTCTGTTGAGCATGAAGCTCTACAACACATGAAAAGATAAAATTGAAAGTGTTGGGCATAAGCCCTGGAGCCTTCCAAGTTGATGTTGAGTATAAGCTCTGGAACATCAGATCCTTGGCCATTGTATCCCTAGGTGTATCCTACAAATACATCTTAGAATTAGTGTTGAGTGAGGAGCTCTCGAATTGCAATAAATTTGTAACTCTCTGTTTTTAGGCTTGAGTATGGGCTCTGGATAAACGGAAGGAGTTACTGAAAAGAATTAATATGTTGAGTAAAAATGTAACATCCCCTTAGAGAATGACTAGAAATGATATATTGTAAGTAAAAACACTGTAAGTACTAAGTCTAGTATCGTCAAATTTTTAGATCAAATTAATATTGCTAGGAGAGTGAAAGAGTGTGCGACTAAACCAATGATTTAGGATGAATCCACTAGGGGAAAGGTAAACAATGAAGGGAATCTTGGAGGTATGATAAAGATAACATGGGACCACATTGATGTTGATGAGGAAAACAATTACAATCCTCCTCTCGACCTTAAGTCACTTTTGAGACGCTAGTTGATTTCTGACACGCTCAATTTAGGATCTACACTTAGAATTAAGATGATTCCTTTTATGGCGAACGTATGAGCCTAAAGATCAAGCATGAAGAAGTTATCACCTAAAACCATACCTTGAAACCCTAAGAATAACTACGGCAAGTAAAACTTGTTTAGACAAAAAAAGAAGAAAAAACATTATTACATAAATACATAGAACATCATATATGTATATGGAAGTAGAATAACCTTGAAAGTTAATGGTTATATGGTGACCTTGTTGTAGATATATAGCATTATATATATATGTAGATATATAGCATTATATATATATATATATATATATATATATATATATAGATTATTAGTGAAAGAATTTGGGATATATATATATAGAGAGAGAGGGGTTAAATTCCTAAAACATTATTATATGTTTTGCGTCCTTATACTTATATAAAAACGTTAAGGAGTTTTCATTTTTTTGTTGCTAGTCACTCAACTATCCAATAGGGGTGAAAAACAAATTTGTTGATATCCTCCCTTTTGTAAACTATAAATTGTTGACTTCAAGACTAATGATGAAGACGCTTAAAAAAACCAAAGTATAAAGAAACAATAGAAGTTAAAAAAATGAATAATGGCCAATAAAGTTGTGTCACCATGAAGGATAAATGCTACATGGGTAGTGGTGTTAGATTTTGAGAAAAAACATGGAAAACCATTGTGCCATTTGTCATCCCATTTTTGTAATTATAAGCACCAAAGGGTTCACAGGAAAAGGGGTAGTATCATGGCCTCCACACTGTTGGCGTGAGATAAAGGGATTACACTAAGATTCATTGGAGGGAGGATTGGTGTTGTGATTGGGTGCAACTATGCAGGTTTCTTATTTTGATCTGCTATGTGATTTTACTCTGCAAACATTTCACGAGTAATTTTGGATCTCGAACTTGACTTAGGTATATGGTGTTTATCTGCGTTTGATTAAATATATGGAGTATTTTGTTTAGGACTCTATTTTGTTAAAAAGAAATTGTAGTAATTGTTTATGCTGGTGTGTTGTAGAAATCTGGAGTATTTTATTTATGCCTACGTTTTTTTCCAAGAACGTAGATCTAATTCCAAAACTGCCAGCAATTTTCCTTTCGTTTTCTTATGAAATTTTATGCGTGTGAGATATGAATGTAAGTGTATTCATTTTTGAATATTTTATTGATGCCTAAAATTTCGGTTTAATAGATATAGATCTGAAGGTAATGGTGACTGTGATTTATGGACAAGTTGATTGACTGATAGTGCTGCAATTCTGGTTTAATAGATTTTTTTAAATGTATGGGTGTTTAGTTGAAAACATTTTTCATTTGCGAGATCTAGAGACCTCTGTGTTTTCAATTTAAAACTATTGAACATATAGTTGTCATTGATTTCAAAAGTGTTAACAAATGACAAAGGAATAACCAGTGGAGATGGTGGTAGACTGAAGGTTGCAGGTCTCTAGAATAACAAAGGAATGACAAATGAATAACACTATAGCGAGCTGAATAAGGATCAGTTTTTGTATAATCCCTAAAAGATAGAAACAGGTGATGGGAATTGAGTCCGCAGACAAATATCTGATGGTCCGGGATAGATCCGTGACGAAAGATGTAAGGGAGATAATAGATCTACAAATATCCATGAGATCCACACAAAAATGTAAATTGATGGTCGTAGAGAAGGCCGCAAAGAACTGACAGTTGGAAAGATTGCGAAGGGAAAGTTGTGGGGAGCCAACTTTGGAAGTTGGTCAACCATCCCGCGTCCTGCATCCCACAATCTAGAAAGATTAGGCAGCTGCGATTATTTATGCCAATGCATATCGATGATGCAGAAAGGAACATGCATAAATAAATTTGCTGGGAGTGAACTTTGGAAAGTTGGTCGGCCATCCCGCATCCCGCAATATGGAAAGATCGGATGAATGAGATTAGTTATGCTAAAGCAGATCGACAGTGCAGAAATGAACATGTGGAAACAAGCTTACAGAAAGGAAAAAATAGATAGTCATCATCGTGCATCCCACAAAATAGAAGATCAATGGTGAGGAAAATGCCCGACAAAGATCAATTGTGGGGATTTGTTGCTAAGGAAACCATGTTGGGGAAATACGATTTCAAGAAGAAATATGTAGAGTAGATCAACACTTCGAAGATATTCAAATATAAGATCAATGTTCCAGATTGTATCTCGAGAAGGAGAGTGTGGAAACACTAGATGATGATAAACAGGGCTGCGGAAACAAATTCTCAGCCTTGGGAATAATGAAACATTTCCATTGTTGAAGAAGATGTGACAATTGAGCAGTTGGATGATGATTGCGTGTGTCTATAGATAAACAGTCATGATCCAAAATGAAAGAGCACAATAATGAAGAGATGCATTGATACGAAGTAAGTATAGGGTATTTAAATGAATAAATATGTAAAGAATTAATTGTCTCTGTCAGTAATTTTTATAGAGTCCAAAGATAATAATGTACAGCTATTCCAAAAGTATGAGAAATCCATATTAGGGTCGCACGATGGTGCTAGGGCAGGCCACAGGTCTACAGGGGTTTGAAGCGTTGTTTTTAGTCGTAGATGGAGAATAGAGTGTCGTAGCATCCTTGTCTATAGAAGAAGGAAGAAAAACCATAGGGGTGTAGCATCCTAGTTTGTAGTTTCAGGAAAAACCTAGGGTGTGCTTTGCATCGTTTATCTAATAGCAAATAAACAATTTTGTAAAACTCATCTTATTAATGAGTTTGTGTTGGTAGTTTTCTCTTTGAGGTTTCCACAATAAAATCTGTTTCTTAATTGTTGATTATTGTGTGTTTCAATTTAAAAAGTGTCAATACTGATCCACCCCCTCTACCCGCTCTTATTATTGTGGGATAAACCAACCAAAATGTTTTTTCACTTTTCAGATCTAGATACCTCTGCCTTTCAGTTGAATTTTTTTTTGTATTTTTCCAGATCTGATACCTCTACGTTTTTATCTGAAAATGTTTTATTCATTTGCCAGATATAGATAAAAATACATGTGTGATTTTATAATTTTTATTCATGCATTTTCATTGAATCAATTATGGACCATGGCTGGAATGATTGTGTTTTACATATACCACCAGATATGATATTTATGATAAGTATAACTGTGTTTTTGTTTTGATGCTGCAAAAAGTTTATTCGAACTGGGTATCCTGACTGAATTATCTCAGATTTATAATTCGATCCATGTATTGGATCTAAACCATCTATGCATGCCTTTTTATTAATTTATGATCTGAATATTTTTATGTCCGTGTTTTTATTAAATTGTGGGCTGCGTTGAGGACAATTCATGCGCTTTCAGTATATTATGATATGAGTATATTTATGCTTGTGATTTCTTTATTCATAAATATTTAGATATGAATTGATATATTGAATTCCTCTCTTGGTAGTGAGGATCTGAGTATAAAATATTATATCATAAGTTTGCATTGTAGAAATGCATTACGGGTTTATTGATTGATACAATGATCCATTTAATAAATATTGTGGAGCGTGAAGAATTATTTCAATATTTTGATTGATAAAAACTAAGTTTTATGCATACTATTAATTACCAGCGAATTCTAGTTTGTAGATATATATAAATATATATTTCATGCATATTATTATTTACCAATGGATTGTAGTTTGTAGATATATATACATATATCTTTCCTGCATTTTATTAATTACCAACGAATTTTAGTTTATATATATATATATATCTAGCGTGGAATAACATTGGCTATTATTGTTTACCAGCAAAATCAGACTTATAAATAGATAGATATCTTTTACAGAATGACAAGTGAAAATGATGGCTCTACATACATGATTAGATATGTAAAATAGTTGTTAACATAGTTTGTCTAAATATGTTAAATTTTGGTTAAAAGAGTTGCCAACTTATTTTATTAAATATGTTAAAGATTGGGTAAAATAATTGTTAGCATATTTTGTCTAAATTGTTAAAAGATTTGGTAAAAAGGGATGTCAGTATAATTCGTTTTAAACTTTTTAATAGATCTAAAAAGAATCCTTGGAAATGGATTATATTTTAGATTGACTAAACACACTGCTAAAGTATAATGTATGAAGTTTGTATAAACCTTCCTGCCTTGTCTTTGGTAAAATATTCTCAACATCTCCACATCGAGATTTGATTTATAAGTTCACATTAATATGTTAATAAAACCATGCATGCATTTTGCACATGTGAACAGTTGTTAAACTGTGTAGATTGGGATATGATTTTATGCTTTTGCATAGTGCTGAAATTGTAAACATCCATAGATTCAAACTCACGGGTTTGTATAGATTTATTTTGCATGTGCTTGTATAGACCTAATGTATGTTGATTGAGGACGTCCAGTTTTGAGTAGAGTTTACTAATGGATTTTTGGATTCATGATTAAATCTAGCTTGTTTTAAAAGAAAATATGTCCTTTAGAATGGAGTAATTAAAGTTGAACATGTCTTGATGACTAAGAACCATAAGTCTCATACTCATAGGGTTTGTATTCATGAATAAATTTTGATGAAGGATTTATCATGTTTATTAGTTTGTTATAACGACTAAGAATTTTAATTCTCATACGTACTAGACCCAGTATCCTTTTGACTGTAATACTATATGAACTTGAATCATGGAGAGTTTCTACCTATAACCTTGAACCTTAGTGGATTTGTCACCCAACTCGGGGGTGGATTTAGATGGTAAAACATATGTCAGATGAGGCCTACGGTTGGGAGGAAAGTCATAGACATGTTTTCAATCGCCCAAGCTCAAAAGAAGTACTCTTAACAGTTAGTTTTGTTCAGGGATGTAATTTACCTTGTATATAATATTTAATTCTTGTATTTATGGTACTAATATGCATGTTGAGTTACATAAAGTGGTGGTTTTAGGAGTTTCGTTACAATGGTGGAATATTTCTCAAAAGAGAAGTGTAAAATGAATTTGTTGTATAGATGCATATTCCTTAGTTTAGTTGCTTCTATCATCTGAAGTGTATTTAACTTTGTTTTCTGTCCCACTCAAGACTCATGCATCATCTTGGATGGTTTCTCCAAAGAATACAAGTACAAGGATGCCACATTGTTATGAGGTTTGTCAATGACATTTAAAAGAAAGGGTTAATGTGTAATTTCTATCCCAATGGAGGGATAGTCTAGCGACTAATGCAACAATCGTATCTATTTTAAACTTCAATAAGATTTGCTTATATATATTTATATTAGAGTGACTATAGTTTGATGGTTCTTAATCGCAACAAAGTATGATTGTTATTTGAGGTAATAAGTTCTTAGCATTATTTATGGTACTAGTATGGTCATTGGTATAGTGCTATTGTCAACTACTCAGTGAAATTTAATTTAATTAAATAACAATTTTTTTTATATGAATAGATGCAAATGATAGTACACTTTACATTAATGTGATCACACACTCTCAAGAGAATAACATTGTCGACTTGTTGGGTATAGTAAAAGTGAAAAAAATACTTCTTTTTCTAAAAATTTACATTGAGGAATTTCGGGTATGTTACAAATGGTATTAGAGTGAGGTTCAAACATTGTGTCCAAATGGAGACACGTATACAAAAGTAAGTTATGTACTCTTGGAATTATTATTTATGAGAATGGTTTGCATAAGATTTTATTGTTCAAAATGTAAGCTAAATAAAAGTTAAATTTAAAATAGAGACATTAAAATTCTTTGATGACTAGAGTATACATGGTTTCTCCAATTAAAATGCATCAATGACAAGGGAAGTAGTATAAAATGTAACTTAATTTGCTACAATCAAACTTAAGGATAATGGCTAATTAAGTTGGTCCTTAAACCTCCCTATTAAGAAAATATGTAGTCAGAAAATGAGAGATTTTGGTTGTTAAGTTTCTTTGGAAGCATTTTGTTTTTCACCATATGCATGTATGAATTTACTAATGCACGAATTATATATTGGAGAAATTGAAGCATTCCATTTCTACTACCTCTTCATCACGACGATAGGGTTCCATGGTTAAAGCTCTGTGAAATGGTTTTTGGAAATTTCTCTCCATAGATGTTGGGTGAGATTTACCTATCCTCGACGATTTAGTTAACAACAACATCTTAGTTTATGACTATGTTATGATCTTAGCCTAAGAAGATATTTATTTTTGTTTCATTTATGATAGTTTTTAATGTGTCCTTTCTGAGGATAACCTTATATTATTTGGCACAATAAGCTATATACTCTAGTTTGAATTCAGTACAAAATTTTACTGCAAGACCTCATTATAAAGCATAACTAAGTTTATCTTTGGTTAGAATTATGCATTGTCGTAGACATTAAAAATCACTAAACAAATTCCTTAATGAATTAGTCCTTTGCAAAAGATAGAATGTGTAAACCAAAGGAAATTGAAGTATTATTGAAATGATTGTATATGTTTTACAAAATGATGGAAGTATCGAATTATGAAAATCGAATAAATGATTGGTGGATGAAAGATCTTTTTCTGGACTCAAGCAGGAGGCTGGGTGGAAAAGAAATTCCTAGAATCAAGCATGAAGGATTGAGGGGAAAATAATATCTTCTCTGAGGGAACACCAAGGGGAAAAATTGAGGATCCGGCTCTACTTTGATAAAGTAAATTTTCCTAAACTCAAGCAAGAGGTTGGGTGGACAAGAAATTCCTAGACATAAGCAAGGAGGCTTAGGGGAATTACGAAAGAGTCTATGATATCAATAGAAATACCTAGGAACAAAGTTGACATCTGAAAAAAAAGGTGATGTTTGATGTTTTGAGGGGAAAAATTTTGACTAGCAATCAAAAGAGAGAGTAACCTTAAATTTTTATCCTATAAGAGAATTGGTGTCAGTAACTTGACATATAGTTATGTGTTCAGCAGAGAATTGTTAAAGATGAAAGAATTGTGAAAGAGTTGGTTAGTCAACAAAAGTGTTGTTGAAAGTTGTTCAACTTCATGATGAAACAATAAAACACATATTAATGATTTTCCTAATAACTATACTGTTGAATTTCTGGATTTGTAAGTGTTATGAATACTTAAGCATGAAAAATTTCCTTAAGGGCGAGGGTGAAATGGAAATGAACACAAAAACTTGGTTGGATACATAGCACCGAGGACGGTGCTACTTCTAAGGGGGAAAATATGTAACATCCCCTTAGAGAATGAATGGAAACGACATAGTGTAAGTAAAAACACTGTAAGTACTACCCTAGTATTGTCAAAGTTTTAAATAAAATTAATATTGCTAGGAGACTAAAAGAGTGTGCGACTAAAACGATGATTGGGGAAGAATCCACTAGGGGAAAGGTAAGCAATGAAGGGAATATTGGAGATCTTATAAATATAACATGGTATCACATTGATGTTGATGAGGAAAACAATTACAATCCTCCCATGGATCTTAAGTCACTTTTTAGACGCTAGTCAATTTCTGACATGCTCAATTTATTATCTACGCTTATAATTAAGATGATTCCTTTTATGGTGAACATATGAGCCTAAGGATCAAGCATGAAGAAATTATCACCTAAANTTATTACTGAAGGAATTTGGGATATATATATATATATATATATATATATATAGAGAGAGAGAGAGAGAGAGAGAGAGAGAGAGAGAGAGAATGGTTGAAATCCTAAAACATTATTATATGTTTTACGTCCTTATACTTATATAAAAACGTTAGGGAGTATTCATTTTTTGTTGTTGTTAGTCACCCAAATATCCAATACGGGTGTAGAACGAATTTTTTGATATCCTCCCTTTTGTAAACTATAAATTTCCTACTTCAACACTAATGACGAAGACACTTAAAAAAAAACAAAGTATAAAGAAATGATAGAAGTTAAAAAAATGAATAATGGCCAATAAAGGTGTGTCATCATGAAGGGTAAATGCTACATGGGTAGTGGTATTAGATTTTGAGAAAAAACATGGAAAACCATTGTGCCTACAATTTATTGACAAGTTGATTGACAGATAGTGCCTACAATTCCGGTTTAATAGATTTTTTAGATGTCTCGATGTTCAGTTAAAAACATTTTTTCATTTGCGATATCTAGATACCTCTACAGGTTCAGTTGAAAATGTTTTTGCATTTTTGTAATATCCTGAATTTTGGACCTAACACTTATGGGCACGAGCCCCATTGATTATGATGTT